>JACEOJ010000133.1:91683-238309 GCA_013761285.1 Campoletis sonorensis
GAGAGAGAGAGAGAGAGAGAGAGAGAGAGAGAGAGAGAGAGAGAGAGAGAGAGAGAGAGTTATGTGAACTTCCAAGGGCGAGTTATACGGTAATTCGTGGAGAAAATGAAAAAAGCACTGGCAAAATAAAAATCTAAGAACAACTTCATAAAAAACTATCCTTTTGTTTCTTTCATTTTTTCAGATAAACTATTTATTTATTTTTCACAAATACAACCGCCATCATTCCCTTAAAAAATACCTCGGCAGCTTACGCGCTACGCTGCTCAAGGGTCTTCAGTGGTTGTCAACTATAAATATCCTTAAAAATCACCAACTTGAAGAAATTTATTGACCGTCAATCAGTTTAATTCAGGCGTTTAGTTCATTATTTTTCGTGCATTATGAAAAATATTGAAAGAAATAAAATAGATTTTATTTCTAGGTCCGAGACCAGATCGACTTTTGAGTTTTTAAAACTCTTCGAAGGGCTGAATGTTTTTAATCATTGTTATGAAACTTCAAATTCTTTTCTAGCTGTTTTTTAAGTTGTTGTTGATGAATAATCATCACTTTATTAAATATTTTCAATGCTCGGAAACAACAATTAATTATATTTGGAGAAAAATATTTTTGATTTGTTTCATTACTTGTTTGTAATTGTCGACTTCGTTAGAGGTAATACTTTTAAAAAGCGATTGGACTGATTTTCCTTGAGGTGAATTATCGAAGTGTGCTTTGTTTATCTTTTAATTATTAATGGTCGAATACTAAATTATTAAACGACTAACCAAAGAGTGTCAAATTCGATGAGACAATAAAATTCTCGTTTCGTGCTATCGATGTATTTCATTTACCTCGTAAATTACGCAATTTTTTTATTAAGCGTCGTGTTCTTATTATTAATAGAGCAATGTTTCAAGATTAATCACCGTAATCGATCTCATACGATTAACGAAGATACGAGCACAATGCCGCCACCCGATTCTGCTTTGACAGCTTCGATATGTCAGAAAGTTCAATGGAGAAAAAAAATTGCAATCTTGATGAATCATCCAAATTTTTTTTTTTCATTCTTTTGCTTCTGATAAGTCCGATCAGTCTAGTATCAAAAGCATGCACATTAAGGAATATTCCTTCGATAATTACCTGCGTGCACAGAGTTTCAAAGCTAATAATATTTCTCAATGAAATATAAAGAATATCCAAGAGCTTTTTGGGACTAACAAAATCATGATGTGGCCAAAAAATGATAGTGCACTTTTATAGTAAATTGATTAGAGATGAAAAGATTAGAGCTGGACCATTTTTATGATTCATTCATGTTTTCAAATAACAAGTGAGTCGGAATGCTGATGAAATGAAACGAATTTCTTATTGCAAACGTTATTTTTTGACAGCCAACAGGTAGATGATGAGAGAACAAAATGCAGACGATTTGAAAGATAAACAAACGTATGGAATGGAAAAATATATAATTTGGCGCCAACTGGTGGAAACTTCAATTTAATCGGTAGACCTCCGCGTTGTACTCTTGTTATTATTTCATTTGCATCAAATGTGCACTAACCTTATAAGTTCCGTGATATTCTGGACATCGATCCAAATAAGGGACCAACGAGTATTTTCTAACTTTGTTGACGTAGTATTCGGGACATCGATCGTAATTCGGTGCAAGGGAAAACTTTCGTATTTTCGGATGAACCAATGGCGAGGGTAAAATCGTTAATGAAGATTTTCGGGAACCACCACGCGGCGATTTAATACCGCCATTGCGATCCATGAGATGCGCCCGCGCAACTCACAATCGGTCGAGAAAAGTCGCGGCGGCGCGTTACGATCGGCTTTTCGACGCAAACTGAGATGTGTGTATCACAACTGAGCTTAAACCACGGCTCGTGATTCAAGCGGGTTTCTTCGTCAAGAGACCAAGAGAGGGCAAGAGGGCGAGAGAATGAGAAACAAGAAATGAGCGAGAGAGAGAGAGAGAGAGAGAGAGAGAGAGAGTGAGAAGAATTCTAAAAACCTGTGAGAGGGCGTCCAGTTTTATCGTCTACGATCGCTCATCGACTCGACGATTGGAAGAGCTCGTTGATACCAAAGATAATGATTAGAAAACACACAATATATATATACAAAGATATGTAAGGACATAACCTAAGTTCGTGGTACTTACTTACGCCGTTATTGCTCGAATAATAGAAAATTTTTCAAATGTACACATTCGTTAGTGTCTGAAGTTTACACTGGTGTGAAAAATATCAAAAATATGTTTCTCACATCGAGTAAAAACGTCTAATTCATTCTCCTAGAATGTAGTGAAACCAAATGATTTTTTTTCCATGTTTCACAGCCTGATAAAGCCCATTTCAACTTTGAGGTTTTTTTTTCCTTCGATTCGAATATATGTCTTAATATTTATTGCTCCTTAGCATGACTTTATGGGTTTTTAAACGTCCATCCTATGACTTTGATTCCATGTTTTCCTCACTTTACTGTTTTCATTTCTCGAGATTCTTCAAAGTCTCGCCTACAGCCACTCTTTTTTAATGCACTGCTGTATTGCATTTTGCACGAAAGCTAAGGAAAACCCTGATAAACTGGGCTGAGAACCAAGTCAGTTATTCAGTTCGGGTTCGTTGTTGCAATTTTGCTTTTCAACGAGGTTTGTTCGCCATAATCATAATAGTATATACAAAATAACGGCAAAACGACCAAATACAATTATTCCAAAATAATTTTTTGAAATATTGCGTGAATCTTCTTGAGCGTCGTATTATAATGTGGAAAACATTTGAGAAGGTTTCACCGTCTGGTAATCGAGATATTCGGTGTTTAAAATCGCAACTTTAACATTATGAGATCTTATGGGGAGTTACGAAAAAAGACGATATTTTACAACTAATAATTCGATTTCTGAACGGTCAACTTTCCTCAAATTTTACTCACAGTCAACTATGACGATTAGGAAGATTCATAGGAATTTTAAACAATTGAGCTTGGAATTTATCGAACGCATGAGAAACGATCGAACCTCCATAACTAGTAATCGGTTAAGCTTGACAAGTGTGGACGGTGGATTCGCAATTTTCTGTTTGCTGGGAAGATTTATTGCGTAAGATATTTCAATGAAATTTATGAATGATCACAAAAAAGCCCGGAAAACCTGATGTGCGATGATATTTCATGTCTACATTTTCCGTCACTTAATGCTTTGCTGACTTGACACTTACGAGCAATGCACTCTAAAAATGTTAAATTTCTGAAAATTGTAAAATAGTCCATTTTTTTGTAATCTCGCATGTAATGACCCAGCAGCTTAGCCTACGACATTATCGCGGCTTGCAAAAAAAAATCGGTAAAACGATTTATGCAAAAAAAAAAAAAATATCAAATGATCACTGACTTAGCGAGATTTATCATTATCAACAACGTACATTAAAAAAACGTTCAACGGAAACTCAGACAATTCATAAAAGCTCTCATCATTCCCGATCAACAAAGTTAAGATTGGTGTTTATTTACTTAGAGAATCGGAATACGTGTATATTTAGAAATTAACGGCATCGCGTGAGCCAAAGATTACAGAACACTCGCCGTAGAATAGAAACGAACATTTAAAGCTGCGTATATCGAAGCTTCTTTATCGCAATCGATATTCGGTCAATTTACTCTTCAATATATATCTGAAATCAAATTGCTGATAATTGATTGCTTTTTTCAATGGCAATCGAATATCTACAGCAATAATACGTTCATTGAATAAATGTCCGAATTTAAAGTGATCGAATCGACAGAAATCCATTAGAAAAAATGACCTGTGTCTGGGAAAGTCTTTCTCATTCAAAACTTTGTTTTATTCATACAGTCCAAATGAAATTTAACGGTCGATCAGAATTATGAGTTGAAAAATTCGAAAAAAGAGTACATTTTCGTTTTCATCGATTTTAGAAAAAATCTTGTGCGTACTTTCACTACCATAATTCAAAAAAATTTAGAGCATTTGTGAGGTTTTTATCAAACCCTTCGCGTTCATCCCCAGCTTTTGCTCGAACGAGGGCAATCGTGAATTATCAAGTCGAGATCAATATTTTGCAGGGCTTAATAATTAATGATCAAATCTTTGAATCCAATTGGGAAAAAAAATTTAATCAAAGATCCTTACGAACGACGACTTGAATTGCGGAAAATTCAGAAAGAGATATCGAAGAATTCGATGTCTTCAAAAAAAAAAATAATGAATATGATGCTTGAAATTTCTGTTATCGAAAAATATCGCGAAAGATTCAAATAATTTGAAGTTTTATTCGAAGTTCTGTGAAAAGTAAAGTATTTAGAAAAATCCCAATGGACGTGATAAAATAAAACGCGATGATCGTAATTCGTGTCGATGAGAATAATAAACAGGCTGGTATAAAAAAAAATTGACATTAATTATCATGTGCCCATGAAGGATTCCTTTCTTGTCAAATGTAAAGCGAGTTGACTGCTCGACCACTAGGCGGATTTACTCGACTGTCTGGCACCGAGGCGCCATCTCATCCTCCTTTGTGTGTATTCTTGAGACTCGTCGAGCCAGTCGACCAAAAGATTACTCAAGTGGTACAACAGACTTGTACCCAATATATACATATGCCTAAAGGTCGTTCTATGCCAATTTTACAAAAATGATACAAAAATAATCATCAATAAAGTGGAATAAATACCAACGATTATTATGGAATGAATTAAAAACCACTTCTATTAATGAAATCAATCATTTTGGTAATTTAATAAATTCAAATTCATTTAATCTTTGGTAAAGATTATCAAAAATACAAACACCAGATGCAATTATACCCTAATTTCCATTTATCCAAACTGTGGACATTTATTTAGCTCAATGTTCATTTTAGATTCTAATTTTCTTTCATTTTTTTGTCATTATTTGTCCTGAATATATGAGACGTCCATAAAGTTTTGAAAAATCGTGTTACTCTTTGAATGATCAATATCTCACAGCACATGATGGATCTGTTATCGACGTCACAGATCACGATATAGAGAGGAATGGTTTGAGACCGAGGGTGGAAGAATGAAGATCGTTGAAGCAACGGGAATTGAGTTTCGTGTGTGATGCTATACTGGATCAAATTGGATTACGATCACGCGGGTACTCGCGTCGTTGATTTGATCGGAGGCGCGCGCGATCATGCCACCGGATATCTGATAGAATAAAGCATCGTCGTGATAATCAACGCAATTGCACTCATTACAAAAAAATGTATAATTCCCCACAAACCGTCGTTACCAGGGGACGAATGGATACAATGTATTTTGTGTTATTTTATGACTTTGTCAGTTGCCATACAGTTGTGACAATAGAGGAACTTTAACGCCAAATCGAACACCGATTATGGGCAGAAATAGGTTTTTTTTTTTCGCGATATGTAGAATTATAAACTGTTGTATGATAACATTAAATAATTTTGTTCAATGGTCAAAGAAAGTCGGTTCAGAGCAGGCATCCATCGATGCTTTATTCTCTGTTTTTCATGAGAGCAGAAAAAGTAAAACGAAGAACGAAAGAAATGCACAAATATGTGAAATATTGAGATTGAAAAATTGGAAAATTTTAATTTCATTGTTCCTACATTATTTTGAATAAAAACCACTGTAAAAATATAAATTCACGATTCTTCAAACTTTAGTATTCAATTTTTGCATAAACATTCATGTCTCATTAATTGTAAGAGATAGTCCATCCGAAAAATTGAGAAAACTTTCGTCAGGCAATAGAAAAAGCAATGATCGAAGTATTGTGAAAAAAAACGTTAAAACATATTGAAAATTAACTGAATAATTATGTCGACAGTATCAAAAAATATGCCTTCGAGGAAAACTTTGCTTTCAACTTTGTAATGAAATAATTTTTTCTGAATAAAAAGAAAAGCTATCCTAAGAAGTATAGAATATAAAAATCTACAAAAAAAAAAAAAAGATTAAATTTTCAAAAATTCCAGGAATATATGACTTTTCGATGTTCGCCAGGCGAACTTTCCGTTACCTATCGTATCGAGTCCCTCGTCGTATGAGTCGTATGAGTCGTATGAGGTATCGTATCGAGTACCTCGAATAATATTTTATCTCACGTACACCGTGGACCGTAAAGAAAGTTGCATACAGAGACATTTCGGTAGAAAATCGTATAATTGAATTATTCTGAATGATACGGTTTCGAGTTTTAGAATATCCCGTGTATGTATTGGGTGCAGTACTATGTATTACTGAATATAGTGTGGGCGAGCAATCATTGTGGGGATATCGACTTCGTGCTGGGGACTATCCATGTAATATAAAACGGCCCTCTCCTCTTATCCGCTATTTCATCGCGGTCACGCTTTGTAACGGCCATTGCCTCGTTGTTTACGGAAGTTTGCCGCATCATTTGCGGACCTCATGTATGCTTTCTACTTTTATATCTCCGTCCGTCTATCTATACATTTCTCAGTCTCTTTTTCTCTCTTCAATTCTTTCTCTCTCTCTCTCACCCTTGCTTTTTTCTCGTTTTTTTTTCCTTTTTCATGCCATAAGACTTCCCACTCACAACGTTAAACGTCGTTCCTCTCCTATCAGCATAGTCCGCGACGTCACGAAGTGTGCAGGAAAATGACAATATGAGAATGAGCATCGGGAATGCTGTTTTATCTGAACCGAAAAAAACGTTTTGCGTTGAAAATTATGAAGCCCCTGTGTCACGGTACAAGTAAGTGCAACTTGCATTTCATTTCTATTTTCTTATTTTCCTATTGAAAAATTCTCAGTACGGATGACAGAATAATTGATTATTTGAGCCTCAAGAGAAATAACGATTCAATCGATTTTATTGTGGAAAGTGTAGTGTGACGAAAAAAATTGTTATAAAATCGATAAATGATGAATATGAAAATAAACTGTTTCAATAACGAAGATCGGGAACAAAAAAGATTTTTATTTGAAGGGTTTGGTCTTTATATACGATTTTTTTTGTTAAATCCAGAAACCAATAACTTATGGCAGCGAAGAGAAAAAAATTTCGACTCTGTTTGACGGATGCTTAAACATGAAAATGCTTTTTTTCAAAATGGAGATTTTTAAAACGCTAATCATTCGATCTCGAATAATAAACGAGCAATTTGGATGGAATTCAGCACAGAATATCTTGAGACGCTTATCTAATTTTTGTTGAACGTTTTTTAACATGAAAACATCGTAACTTTTTGGTTTTCAAGTGAAGTCCAACAAAAAGAGTTTCCAAAAATCTTTACGATTCAAATCTCTGTCATTTCATAAGAAAGTATGAAAAAACATTCAGCCTCTAAACGAAGCCTGATTTCTTTGTCATCTTGAAGAAAAAAACTTCGTTCCATTTTTGGGTCGAAGCGTACGGTCGACATCACCGCAACTAGCATTTCGCAAGAAAACTGAGACCTCAGCTCATAGAATTTTTTTCGTGATTCAATAAAATGTTTTATCTTCTGGGACAATACAATATTCTGTTTTCAACGGAACAAAAATATTTTTCAACAAATTCGCAAGGAGATTCGAACGTATCTCATGCGTTCGATCAATTCCAAGTTCAATTGTTTAAAATTCATACGAATCTTCTCAACAGTCATACTCAACTGTGGGTAGAATTTGAGGAAATTTGACCGTTTAGAAATCGAATGATTAGTTGTAAAATATCGACTTTTTTAGTAATTTCCTATAAGACCTCATGGTAAAGTTGCGATTTTAAACCCTGAAGATCTCGATTGCCAGACGGTGGAACCTTCTCAAAGTTTTAACACTTTATAATACGACGCTCAAGAAGATTCACGCAACATTTCAAAAAACTATCTTGGAAAAATTGTATTTAATCACTTTGCCGTTACTTTGTATGTACTATTATGATTATGGCGATAAAACCTCGTTAAAGAATAAAATAAATTTTTGAAATCGGCTCCATTTTATGTATACTTTTGAATGTATGTAAGCCCTTGACGTAAGGTTGAAGGAAATAAAAAAATCCCGAGACTGTTAATCAAGCTCTGGATCACGGTGACTTAATCTTTAAATATTTCTATATACTATTTCTTCTTCTATAGTATAACATCCCGGAAAGTCGCGTTATTATTTGTGAGGGAAAAGAGCTTGGATAAAAGAAGGGAGGAAGTATGAAAAAGGAAAAAAAGTAGAGAAGCAGACAAAAAGGAAAGATTGAGGAAGTAGTTCGGGTGGTGGTGGAAAAAGTAAAAAAAAAAAGGGGGGGGGGGGGGGGTGCATATACTGAGGAACCGAGGAACGAGAGTCTGTATACACGAGACGCTTGAAGGGTGTTCGATCGTAACCTGCGGGTGGTGGATGAGGGACGATATTAAAGCGGGATGAACGAGAACACCCGATGGCGCACTACCGTCCCTCTTGTGTGAGGTTTAAAAAATACAGAGAGGTTAAAAATAAATTCTCGCAAGCTGCTGTTAGGTGTTCGAAATCTAACAGAGCGATCGAAAAAAATATACAAGTAAGACTCGATGTAAGATGACACATAAATATGATTTTATATCGATCTGTTCTTGCGAGAAATTTTTTAATCTACAAGGTTTTTTTTCACAACCGAGAACTTGGATTTAACGAGGTTCTACCGCCGTAATCATAATTGTATATACAAAGTAGCGGCAAAATGATCAAACACAAGTATTCCGAGATAATTTTTTGAAATTTTGCGTGAATCTTCTTGAGCGTCGTATTATAATATGTTAAGATTTGAGAAGGTGCCACTGGCTGGTAATCGAGATATTCAGTGTTGAAAATCGCAACTTTAACATGAGGTGTTGTGGGAAGTTAAGAAAAAAGACGATATTTGACAACTAAAAACTCGATTTCTTAACGGTCAAACTTGCTCAAATTTTACCCAGAGTTGAGTATGATTGTTGAGAAGATTCATACGAATTTTAAACAATCAAACTTGGAGTTTATCGAAAGTATGAGAAAGCATCGAACGTCCTTAATAAATTTCATTTTCCAGCTCCCGCACAGCGTATCGATCGTAGACATTGTTTAAAAACGTTCATGGTAATTAGAAAAAAAATGCTAAATAAAACCGAATTTTTGTGTTGTATTCCGAGAGGTTATAAGTTTTCAGTGGATTGAAACTTACGCGAATAAAGAATATTCTTAAATATCGGAAATTTATTGTACAACAAAATCGGGGATATCGCCACCTTCGTGACTCCTGCAAATTCGGAGCAACTCTCTCTCCCTCTCTTTTTCTCTCTCTCCCTCTCTCCTTCCCGTATCCGCAACTTTCGTTGTAAATAACATGAAAAAAGCGTTTGCATGGTTCTTTTCAGTACTCATCACATTTAAAAAAAAACAAAAAAACAAAAAAAAAACAAAAAAAACAAAAAAAAATCGATGTATAAACGCGACGAATAAAATGAGAAGTAGCACGTGTAATGGTGGAATAAAAACTTGAATGTTGATAACGTGAGACACGAGAGGTTGGCCGTAAACGACTATAAAGGAAGGGGGAGAAGAATTATTGAAGCACGAACTTTCTTTTCTTGCCTCTTTCTAATGGCAAAGTTGGTGTGATCGATTAAAACTACTTGAACATGATAGTTGTACAAAAACGAAGAGTATCAAAATTGGCACGGTTTAAGCAGAGCGAAAAGTAATTTTTCCATTCGGTGTTATTTTCATTTTCATCATTATCCTAATTTTTCCGTCAGATATTATCCAAATAAAGATTGACAAATTTCGACAAAATTGCGAAAGAATTTCAGGATTCAAAAGTTAAGAAATTACGTTGCATTCGAACGATTCAAACAGTCATAATAAAAAATAATGAAATTAAATTAACATCATACCGATGAAAAGATGTACCCGGGATTTTTTTTTTTTTTTTGGCAAATGAAATTATGATCATCGATTCCCCAAAACAGGACTTGAGGTTCAATTTCCTGTCGATATTTTCGACTTGTGGCGATAAAACATTTCTAGGTCACATCGTAGGTCGTGAAAACAAAAACCGTTATGTGACTCCATGCAACGGTTATTTGAGCAAAAAATTATTTCTAGCCCAAATTTCACAAAAGTTGTTCTTAGCTTTCGCCGATATTAAACTGAATAGTAGTCAATTTTGAAGCGTCAAGATTTTAATGGCAATGAATTTTCCTGGAAAACCGAGCAATTTCAAAAAAAAAAAAAAAAAAAACAATGAAAAACGTGATGGGTCGTGAAACAGAAATCTATCACAAGAGCATGCACTCTAAAAATCGAGCGGGTTCAGAGGATAGGCAATTTATCGAACGAGCAAAATTTGTTGAGCGTATGAAAAAAAAAAAAAAAAAAAAAATCGACATGACTGGTTTGACATCCATAAAAGCCATATTCAACTTTTTTATGCAAAAGAAAAAAGAAAAATAAGAGTAAAAAATCGTAAAGTTTTAAAAAGTGAATTTACGAGCTGTGGTGTGTTTGGCACTTTTTTATTTATTTAACGACTGAGTGACTACGAGGCTACGAATTGTACAAACGTTTTGGCGTATATGAAAAAAAAAACGCTGAAGGAAGGTTCATTGAACCCGAGAGAGAGAGAGAGGTCTTTCGTAATATCTCGGGCGAGAGGTTCTTGTCGTGGCTATTCATCTTCTCGGGGTAAACAAATTTGTGGGTAGCGTCGTTTAGTCGGTGGTAATTAGTCGATTGATGCAATTAGACGTTGACGAGATGAGGAGCGGTTCGTTCCGAAGAGGGAGAGAGAGAAAATTTCGTAGTAAATAGTTAATGCTGCCCGTTATCGTTCAACCCGATTGAAACGATGAATATCCCGAATCACTTTATTTTTTCACTTCCTAGAAACTCGATACTGTGCGTTTATTTAATAAACTGACCGATTGGTCATCATACCAAAAGGAATTTCGTCATTTTGTTCATTTAATGTCTCGTGAAATTGCCAACCAAAGCAGCAACAGAACGTCAACATCGTTAGAGCACAGCAAAATTCTTTCTGTTTCCTCAACTGGACCCAAAATTTGTTTTAACTGATTAACAACTGTTAATCAGTTAAAACAGTTAAATTAGTTAAAAAAACCAGTTAATGTTAAAAAGTTAACAACTGATTGCTAATCGGAACCAAGTAATGAGACCGACTGTTATGGCTGAATTCAAAATCTTCTTTGAGAATCCGAACGAGTGTAAAATTTACTAAACATTACAAAATGAATGATTAAAAGATTGAACATGAGTGCTCTAATGAAATCATGTATTGTCCATTCAAGAATGTTTGACACATACGTTCCCGGTCAACAGTTTTTATTTATTTTTAGCACTTTGCTAAATATAGCGATTAGATAATTTGATCAACAATTGGAAGAAACGGAAGCTTCATAATTATTTCTAGAACTTTTCGACTTTTTTTCTACTCCTTTCGAGGCTTTAAACTGCCGTAAATTCGAAAAATGTTGCTTTTTATAATCATTCGAAAAAATAATAATAATAATATGCATAATGTCCAATATTGTCTCGTGTATCTAACCCACATGAATGCAAATTTTCAGAAAAATTGGTAGCCTTTTTTCCATCTTTTCTACGTACTTTGGTGCATTTGAAAACTGTTTTCCTATTTGACTGGGTTTAATTCGGTTGAACATAAGAATTGCGATAACTTTTAAACGGTCAAATTGAAGCTCTTGATTTTTTTTTTAAACCAGCCTCGGGACAATTGTACCAATAATCAGTAAAAATTTCATGAACCTGGGAGCATATTGAAATATATGTTTCGAAAATTCTGGAAACGAGGAAAAATACCGGAGAAAATAAAGAGTGCGATGATGACTTACCTGTCTTTTTCTTTCCTGTACAAATTCGATCCTTCGTACCCAAATTTCCTCGGTCGAGTCATAGTCGAGGGTGCTGGAACTGCTCGCTTGGCTCTTCATCTCAATCAGGCTCGAGTCAAAAAACCTTTTGTCCAAATGGGGACTGGGAAGTGGACTGGTACGAGAGAATATCATGCTGCTGGAATAACAGGGTGGATCAGTGGCAGGAAAAGTCATTCCTGGTCCAGCTGTGTGTCTTCGTCTAAGCGGTGGTTTCGTCGAGGTCGGCGATGTAACCGTACAAGTTGTAAATCTCGATGAAGTTGTTGTAATCGGTTGTGGCTTAGATTCTGAAGCGCTTGATGTTGCGTTTGACTTCTGATCGATTTTTTCCGAGCTCGATTTTTCCGATGAGGAGGGACTCGAAGCTTTGGATGTTTGACTTTCCGATATTTCCGAGGATTCCTGAACCGCTTTCTGCGATTTTTTATCATCCTTATCTCTCGTGGATCCAGATACTGCGGACTCGTTGTTTTTGCCTGAAAACCACAGACGATATTGTTCGATAATCTTTTTTCTTTCAGCCATTTTTAAGCGACTGCCTGGAAAGAGTATCAACTTATGCTTGAAATTATGACGAATATGGAAGCGTAGATTTTGTTTTTTTTTTTCAGTTTACTCAATTATTGTTGACAAACTTTGTTAAGAGGTAAAAAAAAAAATTCAAACAAGAATATCAATACTGTTTGATGCCAAAAAGAGAGAAATGAGAAAAACTGAATTCTTCGATGTTTTCCAACGGTGCAAACTTGAATACCGTATTATTTATCTGCTATATTTTAAAATTCTTTTTTTTTTCATAGTGAACTTAATTAAACTTTTGATGATGGTTAGAAAAAAAAAAACGGGACGAGTTTCCCTTACGTAACGGAAAGAAAAAGGCTTGCCTTTGTAAATCGATAAAGAATAAGTCAGACATGGGCGCGTTTCTTAGATAAATATCAATATCGTTTTCTTCTACACACAAGTTTTATGTGGATAGTCAACCCCATAAGTCTTCAGGCCGCACCCTTCAGTGTGAATGACTACAAAAGTTACAGTGATAAAATCGAATCCGCAAAATTCTAAGTTGGCCTCAAAATAAAGATGAATAAACTTCTTTTTCCAAGGAGGTTCGATCGTTTCTCATGGGTTCGATAAATTCCAAGTTTTATTGTTTACAATTCGTATGAATCTTCTTAACAATCATACTCAACGGTAGGTAAAATTTGAGCAAGTTTGACCGTTTAGAAATCGAGCTATTAGTTTTAAAATGTCGTCTTTTTTCGTGACTTCCCATAAGATCTTGTGTTTAAGTTGCGATTTTAAACACTGAGTATCTCGATTATCAGACGGTGAAACCTTCACAAATTTTGTTACACATTATAATCCGACACTCAAGAAGATTCACGCAAAATTTCAAGTAATTATTTTGAAAAAATTGTATTTTATCATTTTTGTCGTTACTTTGTGTATTTACTATTATGATTATGGCGATAGAAGCTCATTAAATCGAGTACACGTTTGATGAAATCTGTGTTCAAATTCTTTACAATGAGCAGAAACGAACAACACTCGAGATATCGATAGATTTATCGTTCACATGCTGAAGCCGGCGTTGAATATAAGGAGAAAAAAAAACATTTATTCAAGGTCTTTTGAAGGTTTCGAGAAATTGATTATGCAAAAGGAAATTTAGTTATAAAAAAAAAAACTGAGCCAAAAAAGATGAGTTTCCTTGCAACGACGGAGATTTGAGAATCATTTGAATTCAGCATCACACTTCGCGATTCTTATTTTTCTGCTACTCGAAGTAACGATTCATTAGTTTTCCTATTGAAACGTCAGTACCATTTATGAACATTTGACCTATTTTTTTTGTACTAGAAATAACTCGTTTTGCTCGACTCACGTCAATTAGATGAAAGGACAAAAGAAAACAACACTAGTGAATTTTTCCGGTCTTTCGTACAAACGGCGCGATGTGTCAGGCTGGACTATATATTTTGCAGAAGTTGTATTCAAGAGCGATATATATGGCGAGATGGGCGATATATCATAGCGACGAGTGCGTTATCGGTCATGCGTGGTTAATCGACGAGGATGATTACGTCATCGCGGAAAATCGTATCCGCGTCGATGCAACGTACGGTTAGTTGGGTGTAACTCGATCAAAACAAGCCACCGACGAAAATATAAAACAACGAGGCGTGACTCACCGATCAAAACGTGCCCAGCAACGTGAAAATTGCTTTTGGATTAAATACGAGCACAAAAATGGATAAATTAAGATTCACAGCTCAGACAGACGGGCCTGAATTGAATCAGTTTGACGTATTGAATAAATGAACGAAATTTGAACAAACACAAGAAAATCCGTTAAGCTAATAAAGCTTATAAAGAAAAATGAATTAGAACATGCGGAAGAATGTAATTTTCGTTCCGATTGACTTTAAATAAAACCACCAAGTGAAAATTCAATTTACAATCACCAAAAATATAAATTCGCTCAAACTGTCATTATTATTTGATAAATTGTGCCATTTGACGTTTCATTGAATAAGAAGCTATAAAATTAAACGTTCTAACGGAAATATATGTTTGAGGGAGAAACATATTGGTTCGATTGCACGTCGGGCAGTCGGTTTGATCGAAAAAATAATAATTTATAAATAGTTTGAGAAATGTGGAGCTGGTAGATTGAGAAAGGAATCTGGATGTTAAGGAAATTAAAAACAAAAAAGGATCAATTAAATGAACGAGTGGATTTCCCGCGTAGAGATTAACAAGGTGGCTCGTATGTAACGACGATATGTTATAACACTACTTGAGTTGCCAACCGGGAGTGAACGATGCTGTAAAGAAAGTGAGAGAGATGTTGTAAAAGAGGAAGTGAGTAAGAGACGAAGAAAGATGGACACGAAGAGAGAGAACGAGAGGGAGAGAGAGAGCGAAATATTGAACGACGGAGAATGAAAGAAAAAGAGAGTGAGAGAGAGAGAAACCGATGCCATCGTTCGCTCTCGCTAATCTTAGCTTCCGTTGGACCGCGTGCCACCGTACAGATGCTTTCTCATTATAGCCAAGAGCAAGCCAGTGGAACATATAAAACGGCATGCGGTAACGCACACCTCTGCAGTATAATTGTTCACTTAAAGGCTCAACTTGGACGAGAATATAAGACTCCGCAATGAAACACGCTCAACATTGCGTAACATTCAAGATTCTTAATGTTATCTCGTGCATAAGAAATCGAGCAATAGGTTCGATGCTATCTCATGCGCTCGACAAACTCCAAGTTTAATTGTTTAAAATTCGTATGAATCTTCTTAACAACCATACTCAACTGTGGGTAAAATTTGAGGAAGTTTGACCGTTTAGAAATCGAGTTATTAGTTGTAAAATATCGTCTTTTTTCGTGACCTCCTATAAAACCTCATGTTAAAGTTGCGATTTTAAACACTGTATATCTAAATTACTAGACAGTGAAACCTTCTCAAATTTTTCACACATCATAATACGACGCTCAAGAAGATTCACGCAACATTTCAAAAAATTATCTTGCAAAAATTGTAATACTTTGTAAATACTATCATGATTATGGTGCTAGAACCTCGTTAAATGATGACCTATGTTGACCGAAGTGTGGATTAACCCCTTCAGCCATACCGGTACGAAAAGAGAATAACGTGTAACTCTTATTTTATTCGAAAAATAAAGCCTCCCTTACAAAACTGTGCAGTAGGATTTTTAGAGACCGAACGACTGACAAATCACGTTAAACTGATAAATGTTTTATGTTTTCAATATGCATAAGGTCAACATTTCTTTCCTCGTGTATGAGTTTTCAAACACATAAGTACAGTAATATATTGTTGGGTGAAACTTTTATATTTGCAATTCCATGTTTTTGATTTTCAAAAATATATCAAAGAGAATAATTTTGAAGGCTTTTCATAATTTTTTCAGTGCCGGCAGTTCTCGTGAGGTTTATCAGAGAGCACGATAATTTTGTCCCGAAAAACCTTTAAAAATCATGAGATTTTTTTTGTCTGTGTACTGCTTCACCTACTCTCATTTAGTTTGCAGTTTTTCAAATCGTTGAGCACGTACGAATAAAAGTCACATATAAATAAATACTCGAACAGTGTCATTTTTTTAAAATGAAACAATTCGTATATTCTACGGAACTAACGGCTTTTGTTTAAATAATTGCCATTGTTGGACCCAAACAAAAAACTTGCCAAATACTTATTTGGTATTTTTTTAAAAATACTTATCAAGTATTTTTACAACATTTTTTATATCCTGTCTTTTGTTTAATGTAGTGACGTCGCCGCAGCCAGGTTCAAAAGATAAGTCCGAGTTAATTTAGCAAAACTTGGATATGACTTGTGGATAAATCTAATGATTTGAGTTTTCATGTTTTATCGGATCTCTAATACAAAAACGTATGAAATTTCGAGAAAAATATCTAACACGAAGAGTTGAGGGTTTGAGGAAACCACTTTTTCAATGTCTATTATACAGACATAACGAACTGATCTTTATTTTTGTTTCAATCTCTAAGAATTATCCTACCGCTCTCCATAAAACTCATGTAAGCCCGAGCAATCATCGATCGCCGATATCTCGAATGCCAGAGACTAAATCTTCTTGAAATTTTGCACTTAGTTTCGTGATAGTATCCAGAACGTGTCCTCGAAATTTTCAAAAGGTCGGTAGAAAAACGTAATGGCAAGACTAATACTTTGAGAATAGTATATAGGAACCTATTGAATTTTCTATTTATAAATTTCGAGTTTTCTACTTGTAATCAGCGACCCAAGAAACCCTCGAGTATAAATTTTCAAGTTATTCATTCGAGCAGTTACAAATTCGTCAGATAATCAATCCTTAATGTGAACAAAAATACTGGAAAAAAATCAATCGGTTGTCTTTGACGACTTTATATTTATCGAAACTGGAATATAGTCTTTCATTTTTTTTTTTTTCAGAGTGTCGTTTGTATTTATTTTTGTTTGTCTTCGCACGAAATTGAAAAATGCCATTTAATCAAGTCAAGGCCTAATTGTACTATAAAATTGTCATGTTAATAGGATGAACGATCACTGACAGGTAAAACCCTACAGTTGCGTAAAGTTTTACGGTAGAGTCGATAAAACGTCGACGTACACAGGATATTCAGAGCTCAGTGTAGCTTCACGTCATTATACGGGTTGTGGAAGCCTTATTTACGAGACTTATACCCGCAGACAGGACAGACAAAAAATAAAAAGAAAAAAAAATCCAACGTTCAGGAGCTTCCAATTTTCCGTTAACTCGTTGGTTCCTACGATTTTTGGATTAGAAATTAAGTTTAACGTGTACGTGCATAAAAAATAACGCCTCCATGTAAATTCACGATACATTGAAAAAAAAAAACATGAGAACGATGCAATAGGAATCGTATTTTTATTAAAACTCGATAGTTTAGTGATTTTTTCAAGACTTTTTTTATTTTTAAGATTTAACTGACGGACTTCTAACTAAGATTCGAAAATCTTGGACCAAATTTATGCCACAGTATCCTGCAGGTTCTGCCATAGTCCGAAGTATTAACGAGACCAGCGGATTTTTTTTTTTCACGAGTAAAAGAAATTTAAATAAATGAATTTACCTTAAATTATGGATATTATAATAAAAATAATAGTAATTTGATGTTAATTAAGAAACAAATATTGAACGACGTTCGATAATTCCTCAATGAAATATTTTTGACATTAACATGCCTAACGTTTTTTTGGCATGTTATTCCAGTCGACTTGGGGAATCCAAAAAATTTTTCGTCCCGCCAACTAAGTCGGAAAAATCTCAAAAAATATATTGAGCGATAAGTTTTGCAGTAAGACTGCGATTAGTGGGCCAACTTTTTAGATCTTTCTTTGCAAAAAAGAAAGACAATCATAATGACAATTAAAAAAAACAACCCGATCATCATTCTGATTAAACGGTTTATTCCACTATCTCAGGTTTATTATTTCAGATTGTTAATGAAATTCTAGGTCAAGTAATCGTATTTTTTGAAAATCTGTTTCTGTAGGTCATCATGCAAACGCGGGACACTGGGTTCCAGTTTCAAACCTAGTCACGTTCTCTTCCAGAAAACGAGCGTCAAAAATGTCAACAATCGAAGTGTGAATTGTTTTAAAAACTTTTACGATTATCACCAAATCATTTGTCTACAATTAAGGCATACTTTTCATCTATTTTTCTCTGTGACTGGCTCTGATCTTGGCGATCATTTGATACAAAAAAAAAATCGATACGAGAAACATGTTCGACACTGGACTATAGATAAAATCCGGATTTTATTCCACCTCCAAGAAACGAACGTCAAAATTGGTCACGTTACTGGTTTGACGCGCGAACCGAGTGTTTCGATGCTTCAAGCCAGCGTGGAGCTTCAATCAAATCACGTGACCACTTTTGACGTTCGTTTCCTGCAAAGAAAAGTCACGTGACAAGGTTGGACGCTGGGATCCAACGTCCAGTAAACGTGACTCGATGCTGGGGTAATTATTTGACTCGTGGTAAAGGGTAAGCAGAAGGCTGCAGTACGCATTTCGCTGATATGAATACTGGTTAATGAAATGATCGAAACAAAAGGTCACCTGCCAATGTTTTGGATTCAAAAATGCAGCCATTGAAAAATTAATCAAAAAATAATAATAATAAATTATACAAATCTACAGTATGATATCCGCAGTACTTTAATGCAGTAGAAAAAATTGTGAGATCCATTAAAATGACTAAGCCAGAAGGAGATCGTAGAGACAAGTAACAAAATTTCGTTTGGTAACTGTACACAATTAAAGATCTTTTTCCTTTTCCGATTTTCACCGACTTGTCGCTTCAATGTGTCAAGAAAGTGACCGAGGGATTGCAAAAAACGTAACAACAAATATGCACGTTCTTACAGTCAATGGTTTGAATGTTACTGTGAATTCTTCAACCTGCCCCTTTCGTAAAAAGAGTTATCGCCCGACAGACTTGTCAGGCATTCAATAGACAAAAATCCTCTAGCGAGTTTTTTTTCCCAACACATTAGAGTTTTCAAGCAAAATATAAGTTACAAATTATTTTTCCTTGATTAGAGAATAATGAATAATTTCATTTCATTTAATTTGATAAAACGTAAATTTTTGTCAAAGCGCGTCAATCGACGATTTGTTTTCACGTCGTCAAACTCACCTTCTTCGGTTTCGTACTCGTCCTCCTCTCTGCACTCGGACAATCTTCGTCCCCAGGGATAAGGGCTGTGAGTTTGATTTCTGGACGGTAAGCGATTGACGTGGGATAGAAAATAATGATGAAAAAATGAATCAACACCGTCGGAATCTTCGCCGGACGATTGTAGCATATCCTTGAGAGCAGCCAATGAGGTAATTGTATTGTAATTAATAGTTGATACGAGATCATCATCGATGTCACTGTCGTCGGTAGTATCCTCGATTTTCGAAATATCCTCATTCTGTTTATTGTCCTTCGGGGTTTTTTCCGAACTAGTCACAATCGTATCATCGATTTCTTGATGTTTCGACGTTTCGGTTTTTTCCTCGGAGCTTGTTTCGGACTCGTCATCCGAGGTGCTCGTCGATGATGTTCTCGTTGACGACTCATCATCCCTCTTCTCATCGATTGTTTTCTCCTTGTTGTTTTCATCGTCATCCGATATTTTGCTCTCGTCATCATCCGCTTCGTCCTCGCGTGTTAACGATTTTTCACCATCTATCGATTCACCGTTATTCATCTCCATCGTCGATGTTTTATCTTCACGATTCTTCATGTTCTCGTGACTCTCGAGCCTTATTTCACTCTCATTTATCCTCTCAGGATCACCCCGCAACGATCTGTCCAACCGATTGTCATCAAGCCCGTTCGACTCTCCGGTTGTGCCTGCTTTTTCGTTACTCTCGCTTTCCTCCATCTATATATCTGTGAAAATAGAAAGAAAAAAACACAATTTTTAAGTCGTTAATTATCGACATCAAATACGAGTGCTATACATTTTTCATTATGGAAAACATTTTTTTTTTTTCCAAATATCAAATTGTTTTCTTTCTTTTTAAATACCATCGTAAGATTAAACGAACGAGTTGAGTTTCAATATTTTTATTGAATCCCTAAGAGAATCACATTTTCACGAGGGCCAAGAAAAATTGTCAATTGTGAGTTTCATTTGATCAGAGACTCAGAAAAATTGAAAAACATTCGCCTCACCAACGGTAATAGTGCAAACAGTTTTTTAAAAAATTATCAGCATGTTGGTAAAATGAGAAATCTCATTCTAGCGTCGATAAAGAAGTATTTTTCGACATGAAAATATAACTTATCACTTATGACAAGAAATATAAAATCTGTAGCGATGATACTAATGCACAGATTTTTTGAACTCGGCGTTCCGACGATTTTAACGTCATTATTTCTGACATAATTTTGATTAACTCGAATGTTATACTGAATACGGATTTTGTTGAAAAATGCCGATTATTCTGTTGCATACGATCAACAAAATATTTGTCAACAGTATATTTTTAATATCAGAAAATTATGATGATATAATAATGGAAAAAAAATTATCAGGATACGACCGGATTCAACAAAAATTATCGAAGAAAATTTAGCTTTCGTTGTATTTAAATTTATGAAAAATTTGGTCAATAGCTACGTCTCAGGACTGACAAAACGATTATCGGATATACATTCAAAGACAAATATTTTGTTGAGCATACGCAGACCCATTAATTATTTTTCAATGAAAATATCCGACCAATAAAACATTTCGTTTGAGAACCATCTCAAAGTGACTTTGTTACGTGTTTTTGTTCATTAAGAAAAAGCATGAAAAATATTTCTTTTCATTGCCAACGGATAGCGAAAGATTCATGAGATTCCTTGCTAGTTTAGTCGTAAGCTTTTGAGAGGAAGGCTTAGAGAAAGCTTTGTGCCTCGTAAATGAGAGTGGTCTCCATTTGGGTTTCATTAACACCACGTTTACTTCACGACTACTAAGCTATTCATATGCTCGTTAGGAGCTTGGAAAAGGGTCATTTAAAATTCGTCGGTATATATGGGATCCACGACGACCAAACGAGGGAAAGGTCGAACGCGAATAGTAATTTTGTTACAAGGCTTGGGCAAACTATCGACTGAACTATCTCGTCGAAATATTTACACACACGTATTTTCCAAATTTACACCAATACTTCATCGTCAATATTGACTTTAAAATCTTTCGAATAATGGGGTTCAACCTCGTTGTAAAATCTTGAGATAATTGTGAAAAACAACACAGTGAAGAAAAAGGCATCAATCGTTACAGCAAACAAGACAAAAATTTCCACGCAATCTTGTGTATGGACAGATAATCAACGTCCGGAGATAAAATTAATCTGATTGCGTTGTACCTATTGATACAAAAAATCAAACGACTATCGATAATTCGCGAGGTCAAACTACCGGCAGTCGAATAAGATTATAAAATTCAAATCTTCACAAAGAATATTTGGATGAATGCTTTTATAAAAAATGGATATAACTTGGGAAGTTAATCATAGGGTTGCCAATTTGTCGGTTATTTTGTATCCCAAAATAGCTGCTACTCCTCCATGTCGAAGTTTTTCACTCTATCGATTTATAATTTAGTATTCTTAATTTAACAAATTATCGACTTTTTACGTTCGTAAATTTTGTATTTCTGGACCAGACGGAAATTCGAGACAGAAAATCTCCCTGCGTGGTCTCAATAAAGAAAAAAATATGGGTTGCATTTCAAAAAATCAAATTTCGACATCACTTTTGGCATCCGATCTGCAATGGAAATGTTTTTTTGAAATTTCACTGAAAAAAGGGAGGGAGAGGGTCCTATAAAAACTGTGGGAATCCCGATCGAAAAGAGCAGCCATGTTGTTAATTAATTCTACTTGATTAGCATTATGAGGAACTTTAAAGAAAACTGCTCTCCAACCGGTGATTGATACGCAAACCAGAGTGTGGTTATAACCGATCACCTATCGGAGTGATCTCTTCTATCACTGAGAAAAAAATTCGGTTGAAAAGAATGATTATTTAGTTGAATACGTCCAACTAAATATTTAGCAATAATAACAAGAATTTTGTAATTTCAACAATATATTTGGCTCCATGAATACACCAAATAAACTGTTAAAATGACAATTTTGTTCTTTAATTATTGCTAAATATTTAGTTGGACGTATTCAACTAAATAATCGACCTTTTCAACGGAAAATATTTCTCAGTGTATAGAGTTGTTTCATTAGAAAGAAAAGGCTTTTTTTCCTAACTGCACGCATATTCGGAGACCTAAAAAGTGTAAATAATTTGAGAAATTGGAATAATTTAAAAAAATTTGTTAAAATTCTGACCGCATTCGATCGTTTTTTATTTTGAAAGTCTTTTAATTTGAAATTTTCTTTTCAATAGAACGTTATATTCGTCTCACCGTTGAGTACGAGAAAAAGTATCAACGAGCGCACGTGGTCGGTTTGCGGTCTGATTATTATGGCGCATTGCGGTAAGAGCGCCCTCTATTTCGTGACCGTGTGGACACTAGACGAACTTGACTTTGTGTATGTGTGTAAAAATCGACGTACGAGCTCTCGCTAGTTTTTCGTATATGTGTGCGTATGCACGTGTACGCGGCGGCATTATACGAAGAGATATAAGAAGAGGAGGAGCGGCGGTGAGAGGTACGTTGGGTGCATATCCAAGTGCACTACTCGCGAGAAGAATGATCTTCTTTCATAGTCACGAGACTGAGGGGGAGAAAAAAAAATAGTACGGAACATTTTTGGCAAATATTGAAACGAGAAATGAAAAATAATGGGGAAAAAAGTTTTTGAGCCGCGAACAAAAAAAAATGAATGCCCTGGCTTAAAAAGTATATTCAACTTTTTGCATACGTAATGAGATTGAAGAAAGGAAGAAAAAATAATGTCACAGAACTCTTGAATTTCATTTAATTTATTATGTGAAATTTCGCTTCGTTAGAATGCAGCGAAAATCTTTCGTAGTGTCTGATGGCATTAGAAATTTCTCATCAGATACAAAAGAAAGAAAAAACAAGTAACCATTTTTATTATTTTTTATTTTATTTAAGGAGGTTCGATTGTTTCTCAAACGTTCGGTAAATTCCAAGTTTAATTGTTCAAATTCGTATGAATCTTCTTAACGATCAGACTCAACAGTGGGTTAAATTTAAGCAAGTTTTACCGTTTAGAGATCAAGTTATTAATTGTAAAATATCGTCTTTTTTTCGTAACTTCCCATAAAACCTCATGTTATAGTTGCGATTTTAAACACTGAATATCTCGATTAGCAGACGGTGAAACCTTCTCAAATTTTTAACACATTATTATACGACGCTCAAAAAGATTTGCGCAAAATTTCTAAAAATTATCTTAGAAAAATTGTATCTGATCATTTCGCTGTTACTCTGTATATAAACTATTACGATTATGGCGACCGAACCTCGTTAATTACAGTAAATATAAAACACTCGCGGAAGTTATTCGTTTTCGTTAAAAAGTAAATAACGCTAAAAAAAAACCAGGAGACTAGACATAAAATTTGGTACTGAAAAAAGGAACGCGACGAAGAGGAGCGCAATGTCTGCGTTCATGCCCGCGTGGGATTATCGGCGTCTCATTGTCCAGACTCTCGGGCACGTTTTCTATTATTATTTTCTGGGATTCCTGAAAGTCCTGGATTATCGATCGGCACGTGCGCCACCGGAAGTCTCATTGTCAGTCAAAGCAATTCTCTCATATTCTCCTATCGCGGAGTGGACTAAAGAATGAAAACAGAGCACGTGATTTCATATGATCAATTTTTCATAATAGTTTTGTATTTCTTGGTACTTCAAGGATCAACGAATTTTACATACACCATTTTTTTGAATTACTTTTCCTGATTACGAAAATATTCTCAAAGAATATCACGGCTCACAGAATTTTTCCTGGTTTGTTTGCAGTACGTGACGCAATCAACTGTAACTTTTGAATTACTCATATTTCATCAATCATTTTTTACAACCCCATCGTTTATACTTTTTTTCATTTGGCCACTGCATTGATACACTGGATCGATTTGGAAGAAAAAAAAAAAAACAGAATGACACTTCAAACATTGCTCGATATGTTTGCATCATAAAATTTCGGAATATATCAAATTAGTTTGTTTAAAGAAATTATCGATAACTTTAACTTTTGGGAAAGTTAGCATGTCCCTTAACAAAATTCTGATTCTGCCATTTTTTAACAATCGCGTGATCGAAAAAACGGAGACATATTCAAAAAAAGTTAGCGCTGCTATCATCAGATTTCTAAAAAAAAATATTCAAACAAGTGAACTGAGTTCATTGTCGAAATAAAAAAATCGTCAATCCTGATGACGAAGCGCTAGCACTCAAGTAAAAAAAAATTCCGGGTCAAAATGACCCAGTATATCAACGAAAGGGTAATATATTAAAAACGAGATAAAATAAACAAAAATCCTACCATTTTTCGATTGGCGAAAAATGCGATTGTACGAAAAATCTTTAATTAATCACAACTTCTTTCCAATGGAAAGAAAATTATTTGACAGAAAAAGACGTCATACGAATTTTGAATTGTAATACAGAGAATTATTCCTATCACACTTTTTGGTTTTCAATCTAAGTTATTCAACATCATGAATCTTCGTACGAAGATTTGATTCGATGAGCAATGGGACTACGAATTCATTCGGAAATGTTTCCTCGACTAAGGTATATCCAGACAAGCGAAAAGAGTCCTAACACACCCCGTAAATCCGTACGAAGCCCACGAGCGAAAGAGTAAAACTTTTGGCCAAGTGCCAAACTTGTTGGTAAAAACTTGTTTACCCAGTACGAGTTCCGTAGACACTCACGACAGCGATTTCGCGCACGCTAATGACGTAAGGAACTTTACTCGTCGTATATTGGAGTTCGGCGATAGTTTTTTTGGTTGGCTTTTTTTTTTTAATGAGTTCTTTCTTCTTCCTGGCCTTATGATTGTAGGAAACTGAGTGCCAAAAGCGAATTAACCATTTTTTTCCAACTTCGACAGTGAAGTTGAAGTTTTATTTCTCATTTTATATTTTACATCAAAATGATGATATTGCTAGGATAGTTATTTAAGTTATTTGAAATGATGAACTTTGATGAATTTTTGATCGTTCATCAACGTCCAAATGATAGTTGTGACGAAACATTTATCAACGCTTTGTTGTCCACTAAGGCTATCAAAAATCAATAAAACATTGTTGAACAATAATTCTTTTACAAGAAATATTTTAAACTTCTCAAATGCTTCGAGATAAATTGCACCAGAGGGACATTCGTGCCGTGGTGTGGAATATTATTCCCTCAAAATAACTTGGCACGTTGTCGCAAATGAAAAGATCAAACAACTCATCAAAAGATTGAACAACGGTTTGACCGTTGTCGACATTTTAGTACGTATATGCGGGACAAATATCGACGTGCTTTATTGGATCATCGAGTGATAGTATGTACGAGGAGTTCTACATAAAGTGGACCATCTATGGATTCTATTATTTATTTTTATTATTTATTATTTTATTATTTATTAAAACTTTATTCGTTATGATTATTATTTATTGAAACGGAACCCTTTAATTAAAACCCTTTATTGCATTCAATTCAACCCTTTTATTATATTTATTAAAACGAAAGAACGTATTTCCAATACTTCGAAGCCTTTTTTCAAAATGATATCCATTAATGAGAGCGATCATTGAAAACTTTTCCAATTGCGAACCTTTTGCTTGTACCTTTTCTCCAATTTAATACCTAACCAATTAATTAATTTTTTTTATTACGTTCCGTTCATTAACTTACGAAAGTGTATGAAAAAGTTTGAACCACTTCCGAAGTCGCTTCGTACGGAAAAATGTAGGCAATTTGCAGAAAAAAGAAATGAATAACAGTAAGAAAAAGCTTTAATTTTCCTCTTTAGCAAATAGTATGTTATTTGATTGCCATGGAGCAATAAAAACAACGAAATAAACATACGAAAAACGTGATAGTTAATAGCAAAACTCGACACATCATCTATACATATAGACCATAACAATAAGTCTTCATTTAACTGAATACTGATAAGCGAGAATCGTGTTCCGTGTTTAGTCCCAGGGAGGATATTTGCTTGTAACCAAGATAACAGCATGCTCTTTTCACCGTGAGAATTTAAAAACGGTTCAGATACTACTTTAACCTTTTCTGCATTAAATTCTTCGTCTTTATCGTTCGTCACATGTTAACTTTTCAGTATAATTCGTACAAACAACTATTCGTAACCGTAAATAAAATGTGAAGGAAAGTACAAAAGCGCAATAAGCATTTGACAAATTGCAAACAAACAATTAAATAAAACTGTTAATAATTAGCATACGGAGCAAATTGGTGCAACAATTGTATATTTTAAATATCCGCGAGAGCACTCGAGTGCAGCGTCGAAAGGTTGAAAAAGGGAGAAGGGGAGCGACCAGTGATTTCGCAAAATTAATTATCTCCTTTGGTCACGTTTTGTCCATTAACTTTGTTTGCTTTTCTCCTAAATATCATCGGGGAAACTTCGTCATCGGAACATCATAAAGCCAGGCCTGAGAATTTCTTCGATCGTCAAATATACGACGAACATCAAAATTATGTTGTTCGTAAAAAGATATATTTTTCTATTGAAAATGGTGTGTAAATTGCTATTAATAAAAAATCGTGATTACACGATGACATTGTTACGTGACACCAAATATTCCACGTTGGGTTTATTCATATCGTATATATTATTTATATTATGTATGAAGTTTTTCGAAACCGCAACAATTTATGAACAATGTGAATTCCAACGTCGAGCTATTCAATAAATTTATTATATTAAAAGAATGAAAAGCAAGAGAATTAAAACGAAATAGATAATAAAAGAAAATAATAATTCTGTGTTAAAAAATCGTTAGATTTTTATGGTGCCAATGCAAATACATATAGTAGTTCAATAGAAGCCGGAATAAGGGCCAAAGAATAAAAGTTTAAAAAAATATCTAACGCAACAAATCGCCACTGCGTTGTGAAAGATCGTAACCCTTATTTTTTGTTTGGGAATGTATTATGTAACCCGAATATTAATAGCAAAAGAACGACTTAGCACGAGTTGTGAAAGAATAGGGCCAAGCCCGGATTAAGGAAGTTCGATCGTTTCTCATGCGTTCGATAAATTCCAAGTTTAATTGTTTAAAATTCGTATGAATCTTCTTAACAATCATACCCAAGTGTGGGTAGAATTTAAGCAGGTTTGACCGTTTGGAAATCGAGTTATTAGTTGTAAAATATCGTCTTTTTTCGTAACTTTCCATAAGACCTCATGTTAAAGTTCGGATTTTAAAAACTGAATATCTCGATTACCAGACGGTGAAACCTTCTCAAATTTTCGACACATTATAATACGACGCTCAAAAGATTGACGCAAAATTTCAAAAAATTGTCTTGGAATAATTGTATCTGATCATTTTGCCGTTACTTTGTATATACTGTTATGATTATGGCGATCGAGCCTCGTTTAATATGAATTTGTTTCAGAATTTAAATGCGATCTAAACACCGAGTTTTGCGATTCGGTAGGACCGCGAGAGTTGGATTTTGAGCATTTAGATTTATTCAGACGCTCTATTTCAGTGTAAAAGCACATAGTTCCTATAATACGATTCACAAGAAAGTCCGGAAATAAAACATTTGGCGTGCTCGAGGTTTGGAGGGAGGGAGGGGAGGGATGCAGAATGTGGTGTATCGATTGGTGTAGTCCACAAGCGAGGCTTGGTTCGTTCGTCGTGAAACGTGTGCCGAGCTACACAGTTGTTCACAGTTTTGCACGGAGTTATACACACTTCACAAACACGGACGTGTTTTCATTCGTGCTAGTTTCCCACCACCCCGTGGCAACAGGGGAAGAATACTTTTCACGTCACGCGAGAGAGAGCAAACCCGTCTAACTTCGTTCGTCCATCACGCGGAGAAACGTTATTCCAGCGTTATTCAAATTTCACTCTCAACCAGAATTGCGATATACGGCAACGAGATTCTACACCATTCAAATGCGTAGTAACAAAAGAGGAAAAGAGATCGTTTGTTCTGCGTCTTTCATATTTCATTCGATGGAATGATTTGATTATTTCGCCATTAAATACAGTGCTTACATTTGAATCATTGAATCGTAAGAAATTTTGCTTCTTTTTTTTCCTCATTTCACTAAATTGTGTGTTCAATTTTTTATTCTTTGATTCAATCTTCCTGCGTATACTTTTGCTCGAGATTTTACAAGTCCAGTCTATCATGTTTATCTCGTATTTACAAAATAACGGCAAAATGATCGAATAACATTTTTCCAAGATGATTATTTGAAATTTTGCGTCAATCTTCTCGAGCGTCGTATTTGGATTTTATCTTGGAATTTATCAAACGCATGGAAAGCGATTAAACCTCCTTAAAAAATGAAAATAAATAACAGGCAACATATGCATGCGTATTATAAATGCATGCAAATTATTGTTCCTGTTCATTTATCTCAATAATGTCGATTTTCTCGTTAGCTTGGTTGCGTTTGAGCTGGTTTCATAGCCCATCGATCATAAAAAAAAACCCAAACAGCGTAATAAACAGCAACAAGATATTTTAATAAATTTCAATAATAATTATTTTTAATCAGGCAAAATTCAAGTTTCCTATAAGAATTAATTGAATGGACGAAACTCTAATAAAATGACTTTCAACAGCTCATTTATTTCCCGAACATTTGGAGATTGTACTTAAAGACAATTGTACACCGCGCGAAAACTCATGCAGTTTCGTGCAATTTGTGAGACTAGAGAAATAGATATTGTACGCAAGTCGGAGATTTCACTTAAGACTGAATGAAAGAGAGAGGCGAAGAAATTGTTGGTCGACTGCTGCTGCTACAACGATTTACTACGCAAAGTATTTCTCTGATGGCGTTTCCTATCTCGTGTTCACGAGCCACCTCCTATAATGTGTATATATATATATATATGTATATTCAGGTGTTCGCGTTCTTCATCCCGCGCCAAGAAAACACTGTAATACAGGCGTTCGTTCAACACTCTATCGCCGATTTACCGTATGATCTACAACCAGCAACAATGCACAACGCAGCGTATGTTGTATTCCCCGTACATCCTTTCGTGTGATTCAAGCCCACAAACAACTCACGATACGAAATCCATGCACACACTATAAAACGACGTGTAAATGGATATTTCTATAGAATGTGTACGTACACGTAGAGGGATTGAATCAAACCAGTTTTGTAATCGACTGTATCTCGCATCGACCATATACAAAAAGGTACGTGAGGATTTTCGATCGCGAGAATGTTTCCTGACCTCGACCAAGACAACTCACATTGAACATGGATCACGGCCTGGACGATTCGTTTCATATCAAACGTAAATGACTTTTGTTCTTTATGATTTCGCTAATGTTGCTAATGGATGAATATCCATCAAAATATTTTCTAAGATTGAATTAATAAGAATGAAGAAGAAATGTTGAGTATTCTCAAGGTCGACCTATCGCATTAGATGGTTAAGAGATTTGAAAATGATAAATGACCCTCGGCTGATAAATTGAAATATTTTTTTGATACTAATGAGAAAGTAATTGATTTCATGATCATGTTCAATGGATTTTTATCCATTTGGTAGTCTTTCAACATCAATTTCATTTGACGATCATTGTCCAATCAACCTGATAATCGTGTCACTTTTATTGAACTTTTTTTTCGTCCAATATTTTGTAAGGGGAACATTTTTACTGAATCAATACTGTCAGGTCCATTGAATGAATTTCTCGGGGATCAAAATTCAACAGAAATCCTGATTCGAATCGGCTTTATTTTATTCGAGGTTAAGTAGCGTTGTCAAATCTAAGTTATTGTCAAAGTTCTATCTTATCAGTCGGCCAAGTCGAAGATTTTTCAATAAGTATCCGGCGAACCTCATTCTTTATAGCACGCACAACTAAACCTTATGATTTGTTAAACATTTTTAATTTCATTAGAAAAGATCTCAAATCGCGAAACTCACGCATTCATGTCTTGAATCTCGCTTGGAGTGGAACTTGCTTGAGTTGCGGGTTGAATATCTTAATATCATTGATTATTTTTTGCCATAACTAGTCGATGACGAACCCCAAAATATTGGAGGTTTCATCCTGGACGAAGTTCGCGATGTAAACTTTGATCGGATGAAAACAAAAAATATAATGATGAATATAACAATTTATGTGAATTCGAATCGGCCCCATGTTATTATGAGAATAAAAAAAACTCAGTTCCATCCGTAATTGCATTAAAGTATCGTACGATTAATGCGTTAACGCATTAAAAACAAATCGTATGTACGAAGTAGCAAAGCATTGAATGCGTCTGAGAAGCTGCGAGTGCAAAATACTTGCAACGAACCGCCCCACCCATTAATCCCAATTAATGCATAATAAACAAGCACGTAGCGAATCGAAACGGAATGTTCGACGTAGCGAAACGACGGAGCAATGGTAAAAAAATGTTAGTTACTTTAGTTGAAGCCGATTGATTTATAATCGTCATCGAATTACAAAAATCCAAGTAACGTTTCTCAGCTGATGCATAATTGACACTACACGTCGTATAATATCCGATACATTGCTCTTTAAGAAAATGCGAAAAAAAAATACCAAAAAAAATCTTAAGGTAGTTCTATCGTGACATTCATATCGAAAAATTCTTTTTCAGATTTTCTCTCATACAAAATGGTTTGCGAGCAGATGCTAATATAGAAAAGTTGTTGTAAAATGACTGAAGAACAACATACTCCAAATTCAAGGTGATTGAATGTAATATGTACTTGCTGTATGAATACAAAAATTGCGAACATTTTTTTCTTTAGATTTTTTCGAAAAACTAAATGTAGCTTCTTTGATGTTGCATAAGAATGTATGCGAAGTTTTAGAAGGCTTCGCCATGTAGAAGCCAAAATGTTTATTGATGAAAATGTAACTTTTAACACGAGCTCTTGTGAGAGACTAGCGAAAATTGTGATTTTTACGAATAAATATCTGAACTTCCGCTTGGTGAAACCTTCTAAAATTTATTACACACGTGCATATGACATTAAAGGAGATTTATCCAAATTTTCAATAAAATCTCAAGAAAACGTCATAGCAATAGAACTCCCTTAATGAATGTGGAAAATAATCGAAATACGGAACAGCTGTTCCTGTCACACATCACTCATGGTATCGAACCATTCCCTTATGCAAGATTTTCTAGAGCCCATAAGAAATCAAATTTCTATACTTCTCTGAACAAAAGCAACTAAAGTTTTTCAAACTCGTTCATAATTGTTATTAATATCACACCAATTAAAATAACATGAGAAATAATGAATAATACTGCAAATAGCAGCAACGAGATTGGCCAAGTTCTATTGCAGAGAAAACCAGGTGAATTCTTGAGACGTGATATGATTTTTAGGGAGCATCAATTTGTCCACAGTGTATGTTATTAAGAGCGTTAAAAGACGAGATATATTAGTCTTCAAGTAGTTCGCGCGTTATATGACAATAATACAAGCGTAATATTATGTCTGTATGTGTACGCTAATAATACGGAGATGTATAGACACCGAGTAATAAACAAGACGTTCCCTAGGAATATCTAAGCCTTCGTACATGCACATACGATACTGGTGGTGGAGTATTAATACTCGTTGACATTGAAAACAAGCAGCTGATTCAAGGCTGACGCCCACTGAGTTGTTCTCATACGGAATATATTTATATATATCGATATGCATTTAAATAATGCATCCATAGAAATACATATATATGTAAACATTTTTTTAGTCAATTCAAACGTTGTGTCGTCGATCAAACGTAACTCAAGACGTCTGGTCAACTCGATAATTATTATTAATGTGACCAAAGGTTTCACGGCTCAAACAAAAAATTTCTTATCAAAACGCCTTTGAATACAAGACTGTAAATAATTCAAAAGTATTTTCAACCATGCGAAATAATGAATTGATATTGTGACTTTATAATATTAGATAATTTTTGTTTCTTCATTGAATTGTTGTCCGAATCAGGTCTCGTGTTATTTGAGCGTTTGTGATCAATGAACGTTTTTCTTTTTTCTGTTCAATTTAATTATTCGATTTTCGTTCTTGGTCGAATTCTGAAATTTCTGTCTTTTCTTTGTACTGAGTTGTTAATTTACTTCCCGATGTTGAATATTTAGAAAAGTATTCGCTGTATTCGTGACTGTATCGATCGCTCGTTTCTAGCACGATGATCTGCGTGAGGGCACAAATCGGTAATGTTTAGCTGGGCTGCATTCAGCTCACATTGTTTTCCCAAGCCGTACAAACTTATTGAGGATCGGATAATGTACACGATGTACACCGTTGTACAAGGGTGGAAGACCACGATGACGCATGGCGACCGAAACCTTCCCACCCCCTCGCTCACGACGCTTACACATATACATGTCTGGAAAAATACTTGCAACTCGGCCACAGCCTGACGATGAACGGTATCGATTTGAAAAGGCCGTCAGGCATTTTTTATAATAAAGAAAGCTTCTATGAAAATGAATTTATTTTTAAATGATACAATCATTATGATCCTATAAATAAGCAAATAAACCGACCCTTTAAGGAGGTTCGATGGTTTTTCATGCGTTCAATAAATTCCAAGTTTGTTTGTTCAAAATTCGTATGAATCTTCTTAACAATCATACTCAACTGTGGGTAAAATTTGAGCAAGTTTGACCGTTTAGAAATCGAGTTATAAGTTATAAAATATCGTCTTTTTTCGAGACTTCCCATAAGAGCTCATGTTAAAGTTGCGATCTTAAACACTAAATATCTCGATTACCAGACCGTGAAACCCTCTCAAATTTTTAACACATTATAACACGACGCGCAAGAAGATTCACGCAAAATTCTCAAAAAATTTCTTGGAAAAATTGTATTTGATCATTTTGCAGTTACTTTGTACATACTGTTATGATTATGGCGATAGAACCTTGTTAATCGCGTACTTTAACATCATAATGAATCGCACCAGCATCAAATGAGCGACGAACAATTTTCTAACTTGAAGATGTTGTGTTGGAATCGTCATTCCCAAAAATGTATGCACGCTACAGACAGGACCTTCATTTGTTTTGATTATGATCTCGATGGTTGTCTTTTGTCGAGTTTTTGTGACAATACAGTTCGGTGACAAGCAGAACATAAGCTTATCGTTCGTTTTTTTTTTTTTTCCACGACGGAGTGACCACTTTTGCCAACATTTTCCATTCTGACTCCTGAACAATTTCACAGTTTCATTCGATTCTGTTACTTCGATGTGAAATTTATTTATTAGTGCTATGATGTTAAAATCTTTCAAACAACTTCATAGGAGTTCAGGATTGTCATTATAGAGTTTATGGTTTCCTACAGATTTTCAAAAAACTACGAGAACGAAACGTACTTAATCAGAACTGACGTTAGCATTAGTTGTATTAAAATTTACCAGAACCTTAATTCAAATGTCACTTTATGCCATTCTTTCCAATCAAAACAGTATTCTGACAAACTTTTTCATTTTTATCATCTTTGATGTTGATGATAAAATTCCTAGTCTTGCAACATTTTCACATAGTTTTCTTAGAGCCATCTCATTCAACGTATCTTATATTTCTTAAAATAAAACTGTTATTCTAAATATGTTTCGCTTCCTCTACAGTTTCATTAGTTTTATGTCTTTTCAGTTATCAAGATTCTCCCTCTCAAAGCCACAGCAGCATCTTTTCATGCAATTAAACTGTACTTTCAACACTGTTGCCGCATAGTTGATGAATTAATGAACGAATCTCCCTACAATTAAAGCGTTAAATAAACTCACAAAGTTATAAACATCTAACAGGCATATTTTAAAATAATAATCTAGAACGAGGATAATATTTCATGTGGTTTAATCGACAAAAAAAATAATAATAATAATAATTGAAAAAGAATCTAGACGTACAATCAATAGCGGACTTAAAATTTTGTAGTTCGCAATCTCGTTGATGCATAGAGAGACCGATCGAACCGGATTTTCACACTGGATATAGTTATACATTAGAGTGGATTAAGCAGAAACTGATTTTGTTTTTTTTTTTTCTCTTTTTTTCACTTCTGTAGTAATCATAGGCTGTCAAGATCGCCGACGTTCCGCAACCCCGGCTGGAGTCAACACACGTGATTAAAATTATAATGATAATGTTAATATCGCAATGGCTCACTTGTGCTCTGTTCACAATGTTTGTAGCGGATACGACACAGTGAGACGATTCTTCGGCTTTAAGTCGTATAACGAGGTCATGGATATTAGAATTCAATATTTGTATGAAATTTTTATACGTTCATAAATATTCATTTATTATATCGCAATAAAAGTTCTGTCGAACCACGCAGTCCGTTCGATAGTTGAAATGAAAAACTTAAATATTAACTGTGTCGGGGAAAATCACCTCAGCCTCGAATTAACTTGAAAATGAAACTTTTGTTACGAAAATTGGTATCTCTAAGGGCATTAATTAAAAATTAGCAGTTAAATATACTTTTTTTTTTCTAAAAGGTTACTGACTGCAAGGGGTGCGTGGTCAAGTACGTGGCTTCGGCGATATCCCAAATTACGCAGCCTCGAGTGAGGACAGTAGTTGGTTGGGTGACCACTAAACCGCACGCACCGGATCGCTTTATAAATCGCTGATCGATCCAAACCGAAGTTTGCATCTTCGGATCGCGACGAATAAAATTTCATTAACGTTTCACGTTTTCAATGTTTCAAATAGCACACATTTTTTGAGAGAATCAAATTGTTGTCGTCCTACAAAAGGTTATGCAATCTTTGTAGCCTAACGCTGCGACTAAATATTTGATGGAAACAAAAAAAAAAGGCAACAATGAATCTCGTTGCACCGCCGCAACGGTGCAAACTTCAACATCGCGCAGGAAAGTGAAGTGGGTCAACAAGTGGTGTTTAACTGATGGGATGGGCTCGTAAAACGCCGCAATGCTATAATGAGTAGGGAACATGAAAATCATTTGAAAAAAAAACATGACAAGTACTAATTTTGTTGAAAACCTTAGAAATCTCGCGAATTATTTGACGAGGTACATTATTTTTATCAAAATATTTTCATCTAATGTGACTAAACAAAACATCATAAAACTGCTCGAGTATATTGGCTGACGTTTTGCATCAGCATCAAAGACAATAAAAGATGAGAACAAAAATAATAATACACGAGAATGTTCGATGAAATTCGAGCCCGTGACTTTCATTTTGCTACTTATTTCATATCTGCATTAAAAGATATAAGAAAAGACAGGAAAAAATTGCGGTTAAATGTGCAAGATGTTTCCGGATGACGGAACATGCCACGCAGTCTGATTAAATAACCGTCTGCAAGTGTGCCATTGAAAACATATATATTTGAGATACGGATATAAATAAAAATATATATGTTCATATTATGAAAGTGTATGTACATTATATTATTAATATTGAAGTCTGACCGTGATCTAATGGTCCGTAGAATAGCGATTCACGGAATTGACGATGTGTGCACGCATCAAATACTCTGTTTCTTGATACATGCAATATTACGAAAACATTCAGCACGACGAGCCTCTCTTTCATCGGTCTCTTCTAGAATAAGAAGGAGACATAGAATGAGGAAGAGAGAGAGAGAGAGAGAGAGAGAAAGAGAGAAGAAACAAAATGACGTGTTGCAAAGGTCTATCGAATGGGTTTGCGTATAAGTGGAATTAACGCCATTAGTTGTGAGACCTCGAAAGACTACCCGGAATTACAGACACAAGTGTGTTTCTCTATAACTCGGTCTTACGTTCCAGAAAAATCTAATATCAAAAATAAATACTACGAGTCTACGAAACCTACGAATTAATGAAAAATGGAGAAATAATATTTCGAAAGAAAAAAGCAGAATATGAATTTTCTCCATGATTACGAGAACGAGATAAAAAATACGAGACATAAAAAACAAGAGTAGACATTTCTACTGAAAGAAAAAAAAAAGACAAAAATTCAATATTAACAGACAAAACAATATCGCGGAAAAAGCCGCGTGAGTCAAGTTGTGAAAAAAAAAAATATTTCGTTGGGAAATAAAATAACTGATCGTTTCCTGAAGTTGCACAATATAATATGTATTAATAAAATGATTTAAAAAAAAAAAGTTAGTCTTTCCATTGCGAAATATACTGACGGATAAAAATTTTCCATGTGATAATGTGAAGCGTGGGTTGGAATAATGGAAATTCGAACGAGAATGTAGGTTCTTGAAAGATATTGTGTTATTGGTTTCTTTGTCGCAAGATCCGCGGTGAGCTGATAATAGTAAAAGACGCGCGTTACATTCGCACGTGTTTGGTGTTGTAATTATATCAACTGGTATAGGAGCAAGTTAGGAATTCTGTTTCGCGAGCCTCTATATATAGTAAAGGTAAGAATAAAGAACTTGCGCACGAAGCACATGCAACAGCACGTCACCTGCTGAAGTCCGAAGACCACGTGTTTTCGCGAGATTAAAAATCTTTACGTGTGCCTTATCGCCAATACCAGCTGAAATAGATTTAGAGACGGTCACGTTCATCGATCTCGATTAAACGTGCTCGTAATTATTCAATCCAATTGATGTTCATCACTCATTCTTTTTTTAAGTGTCTTTGTGCACAACAGAAACACTGATTTTCGTCCGGAATCGGATACGTGAAAAGAAAAATATATATTTTCACAAACTCGAGCGAAGGCTCGAGTCGCGCCGCGTATCTATACCCGAGATTCGACCGTTTTCCGTGACGCTCGTACGCTTCAACCCGATGCCCTCTAAATATGCGTCGACCTAGCGAAAATTCAACGAGGTTCTGTCGCCATAATCATAATAGTATATACAAAAGTAACGGCAAAATGATCAAATACAATTTTTCCAAGATAGTTTTTTTTTAATTTTGAGCGAATCTTCTCGAGCGTCGTATTATAATGTGTAAAAAATTTGAGAAGGTTTCACCGTCTGGTAATCGAGATGTTCAGTTTTTAAAATGGCAACTTTAACACGAGGTCTTATGGGAAGTTACGAAAAAAGACGTCATTTTAAAACTAATAACTCGATTTCCAAAGGGTCAAACGTGCTCAAATTTTACCCAAAGTTGAGTATGATTGTTGAGAAGATTCATACGAATTTTAAACAACTAAACTTGAAGTTTATCGAACACATGAGAAACGATTGAACCCCCTTATTCTGCAACGTAATTCTGATTGAACCTCTGATTGAAAAATAACAATTTTTCTTTGTAAAATAAGGTCTTCGCAATGAAATATTATTCTATTTGTAAGTACTCGCACGAAAAAGAAAAAAAAATCGATAAAACCGATAAAAATATGAAGAAAGTTCTGGCTCTAGTTACACGTACTCGATCGACATGAAACTTTTCGAGGTGAATTGTTCCAGAGCCGTAAGTCCAGGTCGAAATCAATTGAAAACTTTTACCTTTGCACTGTTAGTCGATTTTTATTTTCATTATTTCCATTTTTCGTGCAGAACCGATGATCGAAAAAGAAACTGTCGTCACGAATAGAAGAAACGAGTGAAAAATAAATGAATGTTTCGCAAAAGTCTTGATGACTGGTGCGAAAAAAGAGGAACGATTATGAAGTTATAATGACGAGAGTTGCGAGAAGAAACGAAACGAGGTATATTTTCGAAAGGGACGAGTGACGATTGTCGTACGTCTCCGGAGTGTCTCGTGATCTTTCTCTCCTCGAGATGAATTTCAGACCGCCAGAATATAATATTACGAAAATTTTACCGCGAATTTAGTGAATTTATATATTTTTAGTATGATGACGAAATAAAGTGATTTCATCTTTGGCTCGAAATAAAGTAGAAACTGAAACGCCTCAAAATCACACCTGCGCCCATTGTCGATAAATAGTAACATGCGAAAATTTTAATAAACTCGCGTTCATAATAAACGAATAAGTGTATAAATGTCTAAATAAACGATTAAAATGTAATCTCAAACTTATATTTATCAGAATTTTCAGCTCCTTAGCTCTTCAACAATGAGTGAATAAATATATAGCCGCTATTCAATATTTCTACACTGGCAAAAATTTCATCAAGTGTCAAAACCGTGTTGCAAATTTTTCTCGACTATTTAAAACCACAGTTCCGAACGATTAATTTTTCAATTTGTAAAAACCGCAAAAAATTAAATCGATGGCAATAGAAGAATGATGTGACGTGCTAAAGAATTATCTGCAGAGATCATTTAAAGGAAGTTAATAAAAATACAAAAAAAATTTGATAAAGACGAATACAGCCACGTTCTCTCTTTTATTTTCTTCTCGCTCTCGCTCTCTCTCTCTCTCTCACACTCTCTATGTATTCTTCGCGTTTATATGCCGTCCCAATCTAACCGTAAATCAATTGAATAAGCCAAAGAAGAAGAACGTGCCAAACAACACATCATGGACCGCGATAAAGTTGTTTTGTCGTTGACCGTGACGAACATTTCTCAATGTCAAGCCAAATTGTTTCCCAGTAGTTTACATGTATATATAGTTATGAATTTATAAATGGAAATGAATCTTTCTACAAAGTGTAATGCGTGAAGAAAACTCTCGCGAGTCTTTTGCATGTCAGGTCGACAAGTCATTACCGTGAAAGAAAGAACAAATGAAAAAAAATAAAAATAATATCAGATAAAAACAATAAACTTTGACGAAATCTTATCTTTGCGATGTCCGCACGGGATGGAGAGGATGGGGGAGCAGATATATCAACTCTTGCCAAGTAAGCTTCTCTTTGTGAAACTCTATTCATTTGGCTCGCTAAGCTCCGTCGGTAATTCCCGTCGCCGGATTGTCTAGCGAGCCTCGGATTCGTTGTTGTCTATTGCCTCGTCTCGTCTCTCTATCTACTTCTTTTATTTTGCATCTCTCTCTTTGCTATTTTCTTGATCTCCTCTCTCTCTCTCTCTCTCTCGCTTTTTCTTTTTCCTTCTTTATCACACATCCGCGTTCTTTTTATCGCATTATTTTTTTTCTTTTCCTCAGTGTTTCCCTCTTCATCTGACTCCTTCTACTTTTTGTCACACAGTATCACTCATTCCATATCCCCGAACCTAGAGGAGCTCCCAGCCAAATACTCATTCGAATCGTTCGCCCAAGCTGTGATGGACCATACAAACTCACGCCCTCGACCTCGTTTTTCCTTTTCCACCCGCACACGCATTCACTACTCTTTTCTCGCTCCACACGATCTTTAGTCCCCTATCAAAAACTCTCTGCAACCCCTCCGAACTCTATTAAACGTTTCAACCCTTTCTCTACTTACTCATGGAGTTGCCGGATCGATATATTCGTGAGAAATGCTCAACCTATAGAAAGATCAAATGGTTGTATCGTTGATTTTTGGAATATTTCCAACAAGACCACGTCATTTTTCTACATAACAATAACAATAATATAAATAATAATGATAATAATAATAATAATAATAATGCTGATAATGATAAAGTTGAAAATAATTTGTAACGAACAAGCTGAAGCCAAAAAATATCGTTCTCGCTTACTCATGTCGTTTCCGCTTCCTCGTGTACGCGGCGCGTATCTTATGCATTTTTTACGGCTCGTATCACGAAACTAAAGACGGTAGTTATACTCAAAAATATCAAGTGTTTCCTACCAATGAATAGGAAAAAGTGCACGCTGAATAATATTGAGAATGTTCACCGCGTTGATCTGACATTATCATTCTTTTGATGTTTGAAGCTCGTAATTTTATTTCCATCAATCGATTTGGCGTTAAAACAATAAAATCATTATCGTCATTTGACCCGCTGAAAGTAGGCAGGGAATTTGAAGGCATAGTCGAAATGTCAACTTGTAATATCGAGTCAAATACAGACAAATATGGATTTCATTTTTCGTTCCCAAAAATACGAGATAGTCTATTGGACTCTTTCGTTAGAACATCGAAGAATAAACCTGATTATTTCGAATTTTTTTGAAAAACGAAAGACATGACAGCACTAGATTAAACCTGAAATCTTGCATGTGCTGAAGGAACGTCTAAAAAACGAAATTGCCGATGGGGATAAAAGCAAAATTACTAAGATCAACGATGTTCAATAATCGAGAAAAATCTTTCGTTTGTCACTTTGATCTATTGATTCTCTTGTCGTGACACACTTGACAGTGTAACTAAATCGGCCTCGTAAACAAAAAACTTTTCATGTAAGGAAATAAAATTGATGATTACGTGAAAATGAGTTCATTTCGAACTTTGGAGAAGTTGATCAATTACTATCGACACGAAACAATTGCAATTAATGCGAAATTCTAAAATAAAGAAAGAATCGTTACGGAATGTAAAAATGAACGTAAAAATATACTTATATTTATATTTTTTCTACCTTTCGAAAGCCCGAAACTTTTTTTCCACAGTATAAGAAGAATAAAATTGCCATTAAAATTGCGAAAGTCAAGAAAAAAATGAAATAAAATCTATAATTTTGTGCTTTTGTCTGGCTTTCTCGTCGCAAGATAATTTGCACTCAAGAAATATGCACACGTACACGTGACTTTAATTATACTTTCAACGCGTAAATACGACAATCGAAGCTAGTAAAATGATTATTCGAACAGTAAAATTATGATGCCTACATAAACGTGCAAATATCATATTAAAATTGTTTTCCATGGTGAAGCATACACGACGATTGTTTTTTTTTTCCTATTGGTGCTAACGACCAGATTTCATTGTTCACTATAAACTCGAATTGCCCGAAGGCGCCATAAATGGTCAGGTTCGAAGAAGAAAATATCGAGCTCTTTTTTGTGAGGTTAAACAAATTTACATAATATTTGTATATCAGAAGTTCGTGGAACCAAGCAGCACACGCTTTATCATTTATCATTTCTGGGAACGTCAATTATACTGTAATTTCGATAAGAACAGCTCACGCAAACGTGAATAATCTTAAAACAATAACTCACGTGGACTGCAATTAAATAATATTTATAGTCATGCTGGTTTAATATTAGCCAAAAGTGTTATAACAATACGATCCCTATTTCGAATAATGTTCTAAACTTTTTAAAACAATGAATCTCAAAAAATATATATATAAATAAATGATCAATTTACAAAGTAACGTAACCAATAATTGAACATCGGACAAAAAAACGCAATAAATTCTCGACGTTTGATGTACGAGACGAATACGAACGTCGAGACGGAAGTAATTCGATTGAAACTTTTATTTTTACGGTGAAATAACGACGCCATCGTTGTATTGTTTTTTTTTTTACCACAAAGTTTCACGATTTAAAAACGAATGTTACTTTTAAATTATTTGCAAAGCCGCGGGCACCGTACAGTAAATATTTCGCGCGTACTCACTTTTAATATATCTATAGAATAAAGAGTGTGTGGAGCAAGAACGAAGAACAAACGTGGGCAACAGCTGTTCGAACTTACGCAAGAAACAAGAAAGGTGTGGATGCCGGTACGACATATACATTGACATTTATACATATCCATGTTGCAACATGTGTATACTGTGAGATCAGGATTTCACAGCACGCGACAAGGTGGGCGTTTTCACTGCCTTTCCTGCTTCAATGCTCGAGTGCGCACGATCGATTTTCATAAATTTATCAATTTTTCGAAATCAAATTTATCAATTTTTCAACATTCATTTTCCAATTTTTCATTTCGATTGCGTTTTTCTCACTATTAACTAATGTACTTATGACACAAACATTTAGACATAAAAGTGAACCGGAATATACGACGTGAGCGTAAAAATTCTTTGGGCAATTTATCATAATAATCGAATGCGAGGTTAAAAGATGACAAAAATTGAATATAATCGATCAAATATAAATAAAACATGAATAAATGAGAGTGGAAATGAGATGAAATCAGTGGGAATCCTTTTGATGAATAAATGGTCGTTTTTCTATCGAGCCTTACCATTTTTCGCTCGAAATAATTATCCATGTAATTGTTTTATCGAACAATTTCCTGGAACATACTTTTTTAGCCTCCATTATTCACTTATTGGAATGATAAATTTTTATCTGATTTATCGATGTGTCGGTAAACCCCTGAATCGTTAGTCGCGTCAAGTCGTTAAGAACAAAGTGCATTAATGTAATGTACGAGCGTCGGGAGAGTTAAGAAGACGTGTCTGGATATCGTCATCGACCTCTAATCGTCTATGAAATTAACCACACTTGGTATAAGCAAAGTTTCAATAGTTTATGAATCTGGCTCGCGCACATGCTTCGACAGATTGAACGTGGAAAGATCCGAGATTGTTGATTCACAAGTGGAAAATACTTGAACGAAGAAGAGACGAGAGAGAGAGAGAGAGAGAGAGAACCCATCTTAAAATCAGTTACGATCCAAAGATCGTAGTGATGAAAATAAATAAAATTCTCATTCGTACGGACCTTGACCAAGTGCAATAAACAATTCGTCAACTAAAAATATCTCGATATAGACAAAGCTTTGTTCTTCATAATGTTTGATCGACGAAAAAAAATTAACAATATTCGACGAATTAATTTTACCAACAAAAAAAAATGAATTATGTATTTTCATATACAAATAATATAGAAAATAAATAAATAATGAAGAAATAAATAAATAAGCCCTCTGTAAATAATAGTGTCTGTATAGGATAAAAATTCATTACGATTATCTACAAACCTTTTTCCTGACAGTTTTTCACAGCTTTAAAATATCTATAGATATTTTTGGACAAAATAATTTTTTCCGACCTGATTCTCGGACATGAACAGTGTGCGATTCCCAGGAATCGCTCAGCGCACGATTCTTTGCGTTGTGAATAAATTCAGTTTTAAAAACTACGAATACGATATACGGTTAACAAAACTCAAGATTCATGATTCCTCGGTCCGTCATATCGGATCTGTCAAAATCTCAAAATTTGAGAATTGGATGTTGAATTCGTAAACTTTTTGAAATCAAGTATCAGTTTCATAATCAACGAACCCAAAAATCCTATATATTTAGATATTTTTAGATAAATTGGTAAGTTTTTTATTTTATGGGAAGGCCAGAGCAAAGAATGTTTTTTAAATGTCATAAAAAAGAAAACATTTATGCGATAACTTACAAATAAAATATTGTTATGATTTCAGATGAAAAATTCGAGCGAATTATTTAGAAGAAACACATGAATTAATAATTAATATAAGACGAGAATCAATAAATATTATGTGATATTGCTGTAGCCACAAAAATATATAATTTTGCGTTACATAAGTGAAATGGCGGTGAACTGTTCGACCTGTTTCAGAGCCTCGTGCATAGTATGTAGTGCAATATTATAGCAAGTTACGTATTCGACAGACCTCATGAGTGAGTCTATTGGGTTCGATGTACGTTCGTTACGAGCGAGAATGATTAACGAAGTCAATTTATAGGTGTGACAATACCGTCAGCTTTAGCCGTACCACTAAACAGCTGCAACTATAACTATATGTGAACGACACACTGCTCTGGAACGAGTTTGGATCAGATCATTGTTCAAAACTGGTAGCCATCGGTGTGCGACTAATTGCTCAATTTCATTGATATCAATAAATCGATTATTTCGAGGTATTAATTGCATCGATGAAATGGAAAGAAAGTTTGTTTTTATATTTATTAATTTTTTTTTCACTAAAAAAGATAACAAATTTTTTTTCTGCAGATTTGTTTTTTTGTAAGATCATAAGACACGTCGGAAAAAAAAATGTTGGAAAAAAATGTCATACTGAATCTATAAAAAAAATGGTAATCTTTGTGAAATCGCAAAAATAAAAAAATAAAAAGTAAGAACCAAGTGTAATGAAAATAGCAAATTTTTTAAAACTGAAAAAATAACTCCTGAATAATCTAAAAGTTGTCTGAAAGGAGAAGTCCATTAAGATTATAAATCAGTATGAAAAACTGTAACAAGCTATCGTAGATTTTTTTTGTTAAAAATTAGGCCTTCTTCCTACAGCAAATTTTCCTTAAAAAAAAGCTGTAATTTCAAAATGGAAAAAAAAAACTTCACATCGCTCTAAGGAATGTTTTGAATAGTGAAGTGGAAAACTTCAAGCTAAAAAACTATTCGTTGGAAACGGTTAACCGTTTTGTAAATTGACGTTTGGAAAAAAATGTGGTTAAAGATTCGAGGGTCTCCGCAACCCGAAAGTTCCAATTTCACGACTAAAATATAAAAACTTTTTTAGGCAGCCTAAACTATTGAAATTTACTCTGAGACTGACTGTTGATTAAGTGAAACGATACAGTTTTTAATATCATTCTGAACATATAAAAAATATATATATATATATTTAAAAAAAACACGAATGGCTATACTTTACGAACAATTGATATATCGTTATCTATTAAATCGTTGGACGCATCTTGAGAGATGTATATGCAGCGAGCGAGGACACTTGGACACTGCTCGTGTCAGCCAATACTCTCTGGCGCGACGACATTGATTGAATATTTAGTCGTTGTTCCGGGATGAATACGCGAAAGATACAGTACAAAAAAAATTGCGGTTACGCACGATAGGAAAAAAATAATGGGACCTTAGAAAGCGTCTTTATACAATGATCTACACTGTTCTCTTGTAAAATAAAAACGCCACTAATGTCATTAAGGTAGTTCTGTCGTTACATCGTATTAAGATTTTGTTAAAAATTCGGACAAATCTTCTTTAATGTCACATGCACGTGTGTAATAAATTTGAGAAAGTTTTACCAAGCGGAAGTCCAGATATTTATTGGTAAAAACCACAATTTTCGGTAGTCTCTCAAAAGAGCTCGTGATAAAAGTTACATTTTCATCAATAAATATTTTGGCTACTACATGGCGAAGCCTTCTAAAACTTCGCATACATTTTTATGCAACATCAAAGAAACTACATCTTGTTTTTCGAAAGAATGTAAAGAAAAAAGTGTTCGCAATTCTTATAAATACAGCAAGTACATAATATCTTGGATGACTTTGATTTTCGAGTATGTTGTTTTTTAGTCAAGTTAAAACAACTTTTCTTCATTAACTTAAGCCGACGAACCATTTAGTATGTGAGAAAAACTGAAAAACTGAAAAATAGTTTTTCGATATGAATGTCACGATAGAACTGCCTTAATCTTGTTAGTAGACACAACAATTAGTTAACAAGTGAAAATCTATCAATCCATTACTTATTTTGTATTCGCGGTCGATGTGTGATTTATATATTCTTAGATATTATACGAGCAAAGTGTTTGCCATAACTGTAGCTAGAACGTCTCTATCGCGACTTCCGGCGAAACGATAATTACGCAGTCAAGGATCGAACGCACGCACGAGGATGTTAGACCAAACCGGAGACATTTACACATCAACATTATATAAATGTATATAAGTCTTTGTATCGCACAATAGTGTACGCTAGTGAAACAATTATATTCTTTGATTCTCTGCTTCAGAATATAGCTTAGCGCTCAAATAAATTCTGCTGAGATAGTAAAATAACCTCAAAAACATAGAGGCTCCGAAATATGCTTAGACTAAAAAAATATCATGTTTATGCATCGTTGGAAAGCAACGAAAAAGTATTATGTATGTGAGAAAAACTGAAAAAGAATTTCGAGAATCTCGTCTGTTCGCTTGATTTAATCAAAATTTTTTTCCCGACGCTTTTGATTTACGAGTAGAGATGTGTTGTTGGATTGAATTTGACTAAGAGTCAATATATCGAAGAATGTCAAAATTAAGGCAAAAAGATAATGCCTACGAGCATGAATACAGGTCTTTATAATTATAATGAAAGAATAAAAGAGAACGTAGAAAATACGCGGGACGATTCGATCAGCCATTTTGAATGCAACAAGTCTCATTCGAAAGCTGAGAAAAATTGCTACACTTTTTATTTGTTTATTGAACTCGATCACATTATCAGAGCGACGAATAAAAAAAAATGATGATGTAAGAAGTTCATTTCGTTTCACTTGTTTTGTACGTTACTAGTGTCTTTAATTATATGAATATAAGCAAATTCCTCATCACGAGACACGAAACACAAACATGCTATGTACGCTAATCTCATTAATTTAAAGCCGGATAGAAAAAATCTTAGATTTAACTTCGTTTGTTACGGGGTCCTTGGAATCTCGTAATGATAATATTTATTTTGATTATTTGAATAGAACAGCTTGTTTTCTCATCGTTATCTTATGCCAGAACGTTAAGAAAGAGCTCGCTACAAATGTGAACTCAACTACTTTCACTGAGTTCTTGACCTGACTCTACGTAAGATAAATTACGCAAATAACCTTGGGCTCTTAGCAGCACACTTTTTTTAATCACAAGCACGAAAGCTTCCGGTCGTCGGATATTAGAGGTCAACGCGACCTTCGAGCAAGGAAATAATACACGTTTAAAACATTCGTCAAATTTTGTCAACATTGATCAACGCAAAACACTTAATCGTATGAATCAATATTGCAATGGTCTCGTTGACTTCGTTGTTTCCCGAAGAGAATAAAATTTTGTGAAAGGTAAATCATCAATTCCGGTTTCACTCGGTTTACAAATGTAATATTAAAAGTTGTAGCATTCAGTGACAAAAAAAAAGGATTCATCGAACAAAATCCCATCAAGTTGTACGAAAAATGGCTGATCGAAATATTTTCATGTTTGGGCTTAACGAAGTTTACGAGATTGAAGAAAAAAAAATAGTTCCATCCATTTTTAGTCTAATCCGATGAAATTTTATTCGACTAAATCGTTTTTTGTTCTCAGTGTTTTAAGAAACGGCGAGTGTTCTTTTGTCTATCAAATTGGAAAACATGAATACCTACATTCGCAATCGAATGCGAAAAATCATTCACAACATTTATTTTTGTACTTCCTGAACAAAAATATATATAATCCTTGAGAAAACGAAAGAATAAAACCAATATCAAGTCCAGTTTAACTTTTGTATGCATAATAATTGTTTGTATACAAAATTATTATCAGCCAGGACAGTATTTCGGCAACGTCGTCGTGAATCCCATTCAAACACGTTACCTTAACCTCAAAATGATGAAAAAAATGAAAACACGCTTTGAATTAGACGATTAGCTGCCAGAGCGTTCAGAATATCCATAAAATTGTTTTGTTATTAAATAGGTTTCACGAACGCGTGACTCTGTTCCTCACACTTTCGAAAAACAACAAAGCAAATTCATCAAAAACTCGACTTTACTTCGATTGTGCACGACGTGTGAAAATAAAAATAAAAACAAAGTTGCGACGGTTTAATTGACCGAACGACGTGGTCCTACCAAACGAACCAATTTAAAAAAAAAACGTCAATTTATAATCGTTACGAAAAAATTTGATTCAGCAATCTTGCATTGAAATTTGATTTTCGTTCGTCAAGACGCAATGAATAATAATCAACTTTTAAGTGAAAACGATTTAATATTGAATGAAAATTCAAATAATAATACTTGTAATTTACTTGTTCAAAGAGATCGACGAAATGTTTACCTGGATTTCGGCGTCGTGTTGTCCTTTTAAACAATTGGTGTCTTCTCCTCCGATGTAGAAAGAAAAAAAGAAAACTTGCGAAACACTTAGCAGCAGAAAACAATAAAATATTAAAAGCACAGAACACACTTGATGACTTTTCTTGATTTTTAAGCACTTGTGACTTTATCCCAGAGCCGAACTCGCGTGTCAAATTAATTGATATATTAGCGTCGCGATTTTCGACTACAAATGGCGCACTGGTCGTTTCGTCACGTTCCCGTTGTTCACTTCATTACTTTCCAAAATATTTACTTCAAAATCTTAAGTTGATCGTACCGATTAAACCTTGCAGAACACGCTTCAGTTATGCTTGACTTTTTTAAATGTTATTTTTCTTATTATTACTGAGAGTTGCGTCGATTTATAGGCCGATTGATGTTAAGGCAGCCCTTATATTTCGTGACACCTGAAGCAATTAGACGTGATCAAGTTTTTTCTAAATAAAAAATAAAGAGTTAAGAGTTTGTTAAAAATTATAAGAAATTTCACTTTCAAGCAAAAATCTAATGAAAATGCCTGCAACAATTTTTCAATCACGATCAAAATAGAACGACACTCCGTACTAATGTTTTGTGATGAATCGAAAAATCAAAAAATTTCGCACGGAGAACTGATTCATGGGCTATAATATTTCATAAGAATATAAATTAAGTGCAGCAATTTTGGCGTTTCGAGTTTTTCTAATGGCACCAAGTGTCAACTAACAAATGAGTAAATAAATTAGACACAAGGACTACCTTAAAAACAATATTAACGACTAAAACCGGCCGGCTTTCAAATTTCCCTCGCGCCACGGAGAACCGTCTGGCAGCAGCAGCGACAGCAGCCCCGGCCAGAGCCTCGCAAACCCCTCACGAGGCTTTTTATCATTACGAGAGCTTTTTTTTCAATTCTCATTTAAAAGATTTTCTCTGAATATTTATTTCCTCACCACGAATGGTCGAAGCACTATTTAAATTAGAACCATTCGGTCTTGTGGCGAAACGATTGAAAACAAAAAAATAGAAAGGGCGGAATGAAATTCAGCTGCGGCTAATTTTTTTTTCTTTTTTCCGCACTCTTGGAACACTCTTCGCATAACGTAAAGGGGCACTCTTTTTTTTCTTTTTCTCCCCCACTCGTTTTTTTTCATAGGACGGATAAACCGTTTGTTTCTATTTCTATTTTTCTTAAACTTAATCACACGTTTTAAACACTCGCTCAACAACTACGAGCTTACCCTAGATCCTTCTCGTAATTTTGCTTCCCTATGTTTCGGAGTGTTTGTACATGGATGTTTGTGTGAATGTGTGTGTGTTGAGGGAGCTATTTTCCACGTATTCTGTATTAAACGAACAATAGATTATATGAAAGAGCGAACGGTAAGGACAGTGTGCGCACGGTGGCTGGGATAACGTGATTCGGGCCACGGGTTTCCGGTGGTCGATCGCGTTGGCGCACTCGTAACCGGGTGTGAGAGCGCGCAAAACACGCACATCTTTACGCGAGCCCTGGCGAGAGCCGACTGACTAGAGAAGTGTGACTTCTGCTCTATTGCCGGAGCGAGAGGGAGGGAGAGAAAGGAAAGGGAGGGGGCGTGCGGAGCCTTTCGCTCAACCGTTCGCGCACAGCCGTAAAGGCGAATTCACAATGAAAACTGTGAAAAGCACTGTGATAAGGAATACGGAACAAGATAATAATAAAAATCAAGGAATGAGGAATTCATAACAAATAAAAAATTGAAAACATTACATAAGGCATTGAGGGGTAAAAATTCATATGGCGAAGGCTAAAAAAATTACCGGAAATCGAGGAAAAAATAGTAACAAGTGAATAATCAAAGAATTTATTAATGCCCAATTGACCGAAGTAAACTTTAATTAAACTTCATTTCCTCCGCTCAATTTTTATTCCCAATTCAAAAACTTTAGGCCCCTGACAAGTTAAAAAAAAAAGTGAACAAGGTTTACATAGCTCTCACTGATCCATAAATTCTTTACTGATTCTTATTATTAATTTTGTTTTTATATCAAAAAGTGTGAATACTCCTGGAACTTGAAAATCAAATTTCGCCATGAAATTTTGACTAAAGAGTCACCTTGAAAGGAATCAATCCGTGAAATTGCCGGGTAGTCGCGACTGATTCACCAATCAACATGCAAATCACGAAAACTTAATTCTTTATTGTTGTCCATTCTGTAATTCCGGTTCCCTATTCCTAATGTTGCTTGTTAACTATTATTATTTCTTTGTGCAAGCACCTTAAAGGCAATACACTGAAAACAAGAGAGAACGTAATAAACAAAGAGAATAAGAAAAAGATGCAAATAGCGGAGTGTACACGAGGCTCATGCTGCGTGAATTTTCGTAAACAGCTGAGCCCTCTATTTGCCTCTATTCAATATGGCGCATCTTTGTCCATGCCGAAGCGCCATCATCGCTGTTGCGGCGAAAGCGTCAACCTCAATGACATTACGTACTTGTAACGTATAAACAACTACGCTTTTAGCGTCGTTTATTTTGTTTATCACACATCATATTTTTCCATTGGTTTATATCATGTTCAAGCATTTTCGACAAAATTCGTTACCGATATTCAAAACCACTGTGAGAATTGGAATAACGGGTTATGCAAATCTATTGAAAAATCAATGACTTGAATAGTTTAAATCACAAAAATAAAATCAATTTGAACCGGTTCTAAGATTTCGAATAATGGTTAGAACGAAATTTTTCTTCACTCTGCCTAAATAAATATTGAATTTTTCCATCTGTTTCCTGTTGCAACCGATCAGTTATTATGATTTAAATTCGTTGGATATTTTTTTAAATTTCAAATCCGACAACGTTACGATCTTAACGCGTAGTTTTTTGAATGTCTCTCCCCTAATTTCGATTTTCCAGTTACGCGATTATCGAAATGTTTAATGAATCGTTTGACTAGCGTATGCGTTCGTCAACTCGTAAGTTTATTGTGTGGACTTCTTTTTTCCATCTCTTGTTAGACGTAGTCCGAGCATCAGCGCCCTCGTGTTTTCGGACGTAAGCTCATGTATTGTTGCGTCAGCGTCACACCGACGATAATTGTGTGAACGTACACGCCGAAAGGACCACATGTTTTCTCGAGTCTCGAATACATAATGCCACGTTCGTGGAGACCTTGCCGCAGTCTCGGATCGAAAGCGCTGGCGTGTAGTTGACACGAGCACTCCTAAAAAGTATTATAGCCCTTTCCAGGGTTCACAAGATATATATTTTTTTTCCCCCGAACTATCACCAAAAAGGTATTTTTAATATTTTTCTTATGGAAAGTTCCTCATTTTGCGATGTAGAATTTTTTCATTTATATTCGACGAGATATTCGGCGGCCCGCGATGAAAAAAACAACGTTTCTTGGAATTTATTTGACGATTTATTTCCGGTCGCTCATATTTACGGGCAAATAGAAATGTTTTTGATTTTTTTAAATGACACATTATCTGAACAAAGCATAATCATAGTTAGAACATTTGGAATTCGTATGCTTGAGATATATTTATCAAAAAAAAAAACAAAAGTAAAGAAAATAGAAAACAGAAAACCAGGTTGAACCGCGAGTTAGTCAAATCTGTCGCTTTTGCTTTGCTGAGAAAACTTTCGAAAAATCGAAAACTATTATTTTTATCGTATTTGTTAATTATAGACCTGAACATTTTTATACACAGCTGTATCAACGTGAGTTATAAAACTATTTACGATGTGTGGAATATGGTCAATTTTCGGTATCGAGGAAGACTCGTTAACCTGTGTGTGTAATCAATTTAACAAAATATCACACAGAGGCCCTGATGCCCTGAGAATCGAATTCGACAATCGAATCAAGGTCAGTTGAATAAGTTAGGAAGGAAAAAATAATTTAATTGGACAAACTAATAAAAATTCTAGGGCTAATTCAAATGCTACTGAAATTTATTCCTCCAGGATGGATTTTTGGGATTCCATAGGCTGGCCATTCTCGACAGTCTTTGTGGAATGCAACCCATGAGGCTCAGCAAATATCCCAACTTATTTCTTCTTTGCAATGGAGAAATATATAACTTCAAAGAGGTATTTATATCCAAAACTTTTTTTAAATCATTTTCCAAAATATCATCAACCCCAACCCAAACAATTGGGTCGAAGAGACCCTGTTTTTTTGAAATATTTATTTTTTTCGAATAATTCTCATCGTTGAATGATCTCCAATTATAATTAATCATACACCATTCTTGTTGAAAAACGAAGAAATTGGTGAGAAGAAAACGAAGCAAAAGGAACATTCGTGTTAAAAAGAAGAGTGAGATTGTTTTCTATTCTCCTTAAAAAAAATCGATCTACTTTGATTACGTTTCATTATGACTTGATTATAAAAACTAACGTTTAATTGTCGAAAAAAAAAATCCGATTCAGGCCCCTTTGATTAATTCAAAACTTATTCACATTTATCTCAACATCCTACTCGTTAATACTAAAAAATCAATACAGCAAGCGTTGTACGTTTCGTTGAAGTTTTCGACTAGTATTTTTCAATTTAAAATAAATGAAAAAAAAAGGAAAGACGTTAGTCATTTTTGTGTGTATGTTTTTAAAAATGTATATATCCAAAGTTTCCCAAAACTTAAGAGATTTGCTGCTACCCGATTTTCCTCGTCACACGATTAGAATCCGGTGATAAATTTTATTTGTCGTTCTCTGTTAGAGATATACAGGGTCAACATTAAGTTATGATAAAATTTGATAAACCTTATCCGTCTATTTATCATAATTCAAACTATGTATATCAGGTCAAATTTTTTAGTTATTTTTACGAATCCACGGATAAAAGTTTTTTTATTAAACGATAAAGAATTGAATTTTATAAATTAAAAGATTTTTTTTTTTTTCTCTCTCAATAGACGAAAGAACAGTATGGTTTCGACTATGTGACAAAGTGTGATGTTGAAATACTATTACATTTGTATGCAAATGGTGGAGCCGAAAATGTAGCCAACAGCTTGGACGGTGTATTCGCGTTTTGTTTGCTGGACGTTGAAAAAAGAAGAATCTTGATTGGTCGAGATCCTTATGGTGTTAGGCCCTTGTTCAGGCTACGTGGTAACAATGGAGAATTGGGCATTTCCTCAGAAAGCAAAGTAAGATTTTACTTTTCGATATAACTTTATGAAGAAAATTATATAAAATAATAACAAAAATTATAATTCTAATTCGCTATCAAATTCGTTCACTTTGAAGCGACAGTGCGACTCACGTTGTCGCATAAATACCAGTTTGTTTTTATTGTTTATGGTCCTGGGATCAATAAATGTAAAAAGAAAAAAAAAAGACACTTATTGTTTCTTAGTTTCAAATATACTATTTATAAATAAATAGTTGGCTTTCGTTCTTTTTGACGAAACAAAATTAATTTCTACTCAATTACTATAAACATTGGAATCAAATTTTTTTAACAAACTCAATATACTTCGAAAAACTTAACGGAATATTTTCAGAAAATTTCGTACGGTGAATGTTGTTTCAAAAAATGCAGAAATAATTCACTCAAAAATTGACAATTTCGAGAGCAGATTTGTAATCAGTTATTTTCAAATCCCTTTAATTGCAAATTTCCAGTTAATTCGACTTAAATATAAATGTTCGGCTCAAAGATAAAAATAATTGATATGGAAAATCTATATGTAACCTTTGGCAAAACTAAGAACCAACATAAAACGTTATTTCAGGGTCTTGTGGGAATCACTAAACAATTTCCCGGCGAATGGCAACTCGAGCCTTTTCCACCAGGACACATTGAACAATATCAAATAAACGCAGATGGCAAAACCAAGTTTATAAAGAGTGTGTGTTACCACAAACCAGGAGACAAGCCATCATTCCAAGTTTCAATTCCATGGAACAGTTCGTACCAAATGATAAAACAAATTCTCCATTTCATATTTGTCTATTATTTTATAAGGAATTTTTCGCAACTGTAATTTTTTTTTCATCTAAGATTTGAGCAAATCGGATGTTCATGAAAATATCAGGCAATTACTATCGTCCGCGGTCGAGAAGCGGTTGATGGCTGACAGAAGAATCGGCTGTTTATTGTCAGGAGGTTTGGACTCCAGTTTGATATCAGCGTTGCTCGTTAAACTCGCCAAAGCTAAAAACTTCCCGTACAAAATTCAAAGTTTCGCCATCGGTATGGGCGACAGTCCAGATATCGTTGCTGCTAGACAGGTACGTATTTTTTTGGTCCCCAATCATCTTGTATGAAAATTGTTTTTATTTTCATACTTGTCGATCTTAGGTTGCAGATTTTATCGGAACGGAGCACCATGAAATCATTTTTACAGCAAATGACGTTGCCGAGGTTCTGGACGACGTCATATACTCGCTTGAGACTTTTGACATTACCACGATCCGAGCATCGATAGGGTAAAGACATTAAAAATCACTTTATTCACTATTTCAAACAAAATTCAATCATTCAGCGACGCACTACGAAGATAATTCTCAATTTTGACAATTAATTTTCAATCAATTCTCAACAAAATTATTTCCTCAACAAAAAATCACGAATTGAAAAACAAGCCTATGAATTATTTTTTCGAATGAAAAGTCAACTCCATAAAACCAACAGCAAAAAAATCCGAAACATTTCTCATTCACGTTTCATTGAAAAAAGAAAAAAAATGTACATGTTTAAATTGTCGTACCAATAATTTTCTATTGTTTTTTTAATTTTTAATGATCAGTCAATATTTTGATTTATTTTTCCACATTAATTTCCACTCTCAATTTTTCAACTTTGTCGATGATTAATCAACTTATTGGAAGTTTAATCCCAATTATCATTTATTTCCTACAATGAAAATCCGTTAAAAGTCTTTGCCGAAAAAGACTGTATTAACCAGGACTTTTATTCCTTAAGCTGATAAATTAAATGCCTCAGTCATAAAAGGGTAAATATTAATGAAGATTGCATTTTTTTTCAGCATGTACCTGTTGTCTCGTTACATAAAACGTAACACGGAAACAACGGTTATATTCAGCGGTGAGGGTGCTGATGAATTGGCTCAAGGTTATATATACTTCAGAGATGCCCCGAATTCAAAAGAAGCTCACGAAGAATCTCTTAGATTATTAAAAGACATATATCTGTACGATGGCCTGCGAGCGGACAGAACGACCAGTGCCCAGAGTTTGGAGCTCAGAGTTCCTTTTCTTGATCTTCAATTTACTAATTATTTTCTATCCCTTGATCCCGAGATGCGAAGGCCACAGGGTAAGTCATTAATAAATAACAATTTTTATCTGGAATCGGAGGTTATTTAATATCTGTCGTTTTTACTATCGACCCTCGATGAAGAAATCGTTAAACAAGTTATTTTGTTTATTTATCCCAAGACGGAGTGGAAAAACATCTGCTGAGATCATCGTTCGACGGAATAAATTTACTCCCACAAAATATTCTATGGAGACACAAGGAAGCGTTCAGTGATGGTGTAGCATCAATTAAAAAATCCCTCTTCCAAATTATTCAAGAAATCGTTGAAGACCGAGTTCAAGATTCCGACATGGAGAAAGCTCAAATAACGTTTCCGCACTGTACACCAAAAACGAAAGAAGCTTATTATTACAGGTGATTTATTTTTATTATTTTTATTATTTTTTATTTTTTTAACGTCCTCACGTATATTCTCGCGAGTTTTCATGAGCTCATCACTTCAAACCTACTTCGCTGTTTCTGTTTTGGTTGCTGTGAAACCCTCCAGAATATTCCCTAAGGGAACTGTACACTGAAACATTGATTTAGTTGAAAATTTTTAAGTTTCGTTTCTACGATCAGATCATTTTGTTGAATAAAGTCAACTGAGTATAATTAACCAAATCTTTTGTTGAATATATCAATACACTTTGTTCACATTATTTCAACTTATGTAGTTGGATTAACAAATGGTTCAACTACAAAATGAATTCAGTTGACACAGCGAAATCGATATTTTAGAGTTAGAATCCTAGGAGATACAGGCGACTATGCTTTTATAAAATTTTAGTTGGTCAGAACCATCAGAAACTCATTAAACCTGCCCTCAGCTGAGCGATTGATTAGCCAGTGAGTGCATGGCCAAGCGGTCACCTAACCAAGTATTAACTTTACCCAAGGCTGCTTGATAAACTTATTTATAATCAATTAATTCAATTATTTGATCAATATTATTAATATTTTATTATTTATTTTATTTTTTCTAATTTATTTTATTTAATATTACAATTATTTTATAATATAATTAATACCAATAAATTTATTAGTTAATTTGATTTATTAATCAAACTGATTTGATTTATTTTAATTAATTCGATGTGGTATTTTCTAGTTTATTTCAATTTATTTTCATTTCAATTAATTTTTTATTTAATTCATTCAATTTATTTTCGAATTGATTTTAATTTTCGTATTAAATAAAGTAAGACTCCCAATTAACAAGAAATGCATCCTATTGTATAATGTGCCAAAATCATATTGAAGGACACCATTTTGATAATCCTGAAGTTTTTTAAAAAATCAGTTTTCAAGTGTGAAAAAAATATTCTCAAGATGCAAGCTTCGAAATAATATTCTACGTAAATTATTGGCCTGATTTTTTTTTTTTACGAATTTTATTTTTTCGTTATCAGTCAACTATGTACGTATTTTTCAGACAAATTTTCGAGCACCATTTCGGTGGATTTGCCGAAAGTTTTGTTCCGTATTTTTGGATGCCACGTTGGGTCAAGGGAATTACGGATCCATCAGCACGGTTCATAAAGCATTATGCTGCCGAAGAAAAAAATGCAACAAACGGAAAAGCCGAACATGTGTAACTGTCACGTACACGGAGGTCAGAAATAGCTAATTATCGTCATGCGATAACCCAATCATATTTGGACTCATTGGAAGCACAGAAACTGCCGGTGTTAAAATTTCAAAAATGATAATCAAGTGGAAAATGAATATCATTCATTTTCTATCTGTTATTATTCTTTTTAATTGACAGTAAATCAGCCACCAATTGCGATGTAAAAAATGAAAATAAATTTGAAAACTGTGCTACGGATCAATAAATATAATTTTATTTTTCCTTGTGACATTTATTTTCTTATAACGATGCGTTCAATGGCAGAGAAATGTGTAAGATAAATATATGTTGAAAATAAAGTTGGGCATTACCGGAAGTTTCGATTTTCTTCCATCGCACATCGTCATTTTTCCCCTCATCGATTTCAAAATAACAAATAAAAAAAAAAGGATTTCATTGTATAAAACAAAATCAGCTATAAACATTGCTAGGGAATAAAATCCCAGGAGAAATTAATCATAAAATGTAGGATCCATCAAAGCATTTGCCGGCAAACGAACTATTCCAATGTGCCAGACAATTCGATGCACTTGTGGAACTACAAAACATGTCTTCCAAGGACAACAGAGAATATGTATGAACGAGTCAATGGATAAAGCTTTCAATTAGGAAATTATGATCTATTGTAATAAAACACGAAAAAAAAATTTCAGTTCACGTCACAAAATGGCAGAAATTAGTTGAAAATTGGTTTATTTCAATTATTTGAACCGTACGGAAAATTTCCACTTTTCGATATTGCAGCTTTGGCTCAATAACACGTACCACGTTTCATACAAGGAATTTTTTTTGAATTCATATGTTTTCACATTCCTATACGATATGACAATCAACATTATTAGTTTATTTCGCAATGTGTATTCAATTTTTTCAGAATTAACTCGTGCATATAACGTTTGATTGTGATTGTTGTAGCGGGACTCCGACAGTAAGTACTTATAAGAGAAATAAATGAATAGGGCTGCAGAGGACCATTTTGACATGACCCTGAAAAGTGTATGTTTGCAAATAAAGATAAATGATGATGATGGAGTTTAATAACCGTTTATAGTCCATGCAGTTACGAGGATGAAAAAAAAGAATGTCGGTTTGTAAAAAATAAAGCGTACCCCTGGTGGGACTCGAACCCACAATCCCCGGTTTAGGAGACCGATGCCTTATCCATTAGGCCACAGGGGCAATTGACTAGCCTTGCGATTTCTTCAATCAAGTTGCTGCCGTAACCTTTTTCTACGATTAATTTCTATTTTTTTCATCTTTTCCGATAATCCAACACGAAATTGGTGGAAAAAAGTATCTCTTAACTAAACTTTGATTCAAGACCGAGATAAGAATGAAATTGGAATGCAGCGAGTGAAATCAGCTGTTTATATAAAATGGCCACATCGCCACTTGTCATCTCGGGATGATTTTAGTCGGTTTTACTATGCGAACGATTTGGTGTCTGTGAACTTACCATGTGTCTGCAAATCACTCGATAAACGCCTATTCATCATTAGAAAACCAAGTGGTTATTAATTTTTTACACCGTGAGTCAATATTTGTTTACTTTACAAATCCTTTGTGCCTCGTCGCGTCGACATATTTTTCGTTAAACAGTGAAATGACAAATTTTGGCACCTGTCGAAAAGACAAGTGAATTTTGGAAAAAAAATCGTGTTTTTTGTTTTGTTTATCATGTTGAATTTGTTGTTCCAGATGATATCGACGCGATACGCATCTTTTATATCAGGCATTGCTATAGCCTCCATAACATGGGCATTCAGTCTTTATCTTTATTCAAAATTGTCACAAAACACGAATCTCATTAATCCAACAGAAAGGGCTTCTGACGTGTCTCGTTTTCTCAAGGAATCTGTGTTCGATCAGAAATTCAGTCATCAACATGATGACACAGTCCGAGACAATGCCATGCACCATTTTGACAAGAGCAACCTCAACGCCAAGGATGCTTACAATACAAAAAGATTTGAAAACTTTAAAAACAGCAAAAAACTTGTTGACAAACTACAGCCCGTGCCAATTAAGCCATCGGTCACCCTCGGATATGGTAGTAACTGTTTTTTCAAGAAAATGTTGTCTATGCGTTGGTTTTTCGTACAGAGTTTTTCATGAATTGAAGTTAATTCGAACCAATAACAATTAACACAAACAGTGTACAGTTTTTTCTTCAAAATTCATACGAATTTCTTCTTAGAAGCATTTTCCATACCGCTGCTTCTATTTGTGACAAAAAAGATCATTTCTATGATTCACAATCTCAAGAATTTGTAATTTATAAATAGGTGTTACATGACTGGCCTTTTGTCCGGACAAAAAATTCATTACACTTTCCAATTCTCAATATTAAGCGAATACACCCTGAAAGAATTAAACTCTTTAAATTAATCCAATGAATTCTATTGAATTTGTCCCTGAAATTTCACACCTTTTACATGGTCAAAACAATTTTCATTTGACCTCTCATCGAATAATTCTGTTGTACACTGTGAGAAAATGTCTGTTATATATAAAAGTGGGCAGCAAGTATGAGAATTGTGGTGGTATTGAAGTTCGCTCCGTTGGAATTCAAGGACAATTTTTTTTTTTTTTTTTTTTTTTTTTTTTTTTTTTTTTTTTTTTCAATATTTCAAAGTATCTCAATATTCTTAGTAGATTTGCTTTCCAAAACGTGAAAAAAATTGTCCAACTATTATAGATGAATATTGCATGTAAATTTTGAGCTTCGTTATGAAGAATGAAGGAATTTTCTTGTATTGCAATGATGAAAACTTCAAGATCATGGATTGTTCTATGTTTGGAATAATATTACTGTAAAATATCCAAGTTGCCTTCAACACACTGCACGAGGAAACTGTGAGGAATACTTTTTCTTTTTTAACGTATTTCATAAAAATGTAGAATAGATTGCAAAGTACCAATTACTCCACTGATAACTATTCGCTGTAAGAATCATTATTCGCAACGTCATGATTTCCTAAGTGTCTCTTAAGTGCATATTTTCATACAAGTTTATGTTGCAGGTTTGGAAGAATTGGGTATGATACGCAACATGGATGATCAGCGTAAGCACGAAGAAGGCTACAGGCAGTACGCTTATAATATTCTTGTATCGGACAATCTGAGTTTGCATAGAAAAATACCAGATACTCGTAACAAGCTTTGTTCGCAACAAAAGTATCCAGAAAGCTTGCCAAATGTCAGCATCGTAATATGTTTTTACAACGAGCACAATACGACTTTATTGCGATCAGTCCATTCGATCATTGACCGAACACCAAAAAGTTTATTGCACGAAATAATACTGGTGAATGACTACAGCGACAGTCAGTCGCTTCATGAAGAATTGACTAAATACATTGATGAAAAATTTGACAGAACGGTCAAATTGTACAAAACGGATAAACGTGAAGGTCTCATCAGGGCAAGAATATTCGGCGCTAAAAAAGCATCTGGCCAAGTTCTCGTTTTTCTAGACAGTCATATTGAAGTTAACGAAATGTGGATCGAACCTCTTTTGGCTAGAATCTCCGTATCGAGGACCATCGTCTCAATGCCCGTCATTGATATTATAAATGCTGATACTTTCCAATACACCTCGAGCCCTCTTGTTCGTGGTGGTTTTAATTGGGGCCTCCATTTCACTTGGGACAATTTACCCTCTGGCACGCTTGCTCATGCGGAGGACTTTGTTAAGCCTATCAAGTACGTTTTATGCTTGACTTCATTTATATTTCTTGGAATTTGAGGTCTCTCGACAGCATTTTGCTGCCGAGTTTTTTAAGAATTTCGAGGACTCATTCGAGACACTATCATGACACTGCGTGCTCAAAATTAAGAAACGATTTAACGTCCTGTATTCGAGACACTGGCAATTTTTTATTTTATTTTTCTCAATTCCAGGAAAACGTATTAAAATTCCTTTGAGAAAATCACGTATTTTGATCGTTTAACATTATTAATTCATTGCGCAAATTAGATTTATGTTTTTAAAAATTAACCGGAGAGACAACTTCCGAACGTCTCTCTGGCGAGACTTTAACTTACTTCATTAATTGTTTAATTGCGAACTTATTTGAAAAATCTTCATTTTTCGCGACCACGAATTAATTATTCATGAAACGAAAATTACTTCTTTCCAAAAGATCTCCAACCATGGCCGGAGGACTTTTCGCTATAAACAGAGAATATTTCTTCGAACTTGGAGAATACGATGCGGGAATGGAAGTTTGGGGCGGCGAAAATTTGGAAATTTCCTTCAGGGTAAGAGGAGCTATTGATCATTTACGTCTCTTTTTATCATCAATTAATATGAAATTTTGAAATAAAATCATTTATGTCAGAGTAATATTTAGCCTGTTACAATAATATAATGTCCAAATTTCGAAATTAACATGAATTAATGGAAAAAACTCTTCATGGATCAGTCGATGCCATTTTTTTTTGCTTACAGCACTTGGAAATTTTGTTTAAATAAAAAAATCTCATTTTCAGCTGTGGATGTGTGGCGGTAGCATCGAATTGGTGCCGTGTTCCCGAGTCGGTCACATTTTTCGATCACGAAGACCGTATGGCTCGAGTGATCCTTCAACGATGTTAAAAAATTCTTTGCGCGTAGCGCACGTATGGATGGACGAATACAAAAAATATTTTCTACGAGATGTAAAGAATGTGGATTACGGCGATATTTCGGACCGTCAGTCGCTCCGGGAGCGTCTTAAGTGCAAAGATTTTGCTTGGTACCTATCGAACGTTTATCCGGAATTGCAATTGCCCGATGATACGGAAACACATTTGAACGATAAATTGGCCAAGATCGACCAGCGACCAATGCAGCCTTGGCACTCGAGGAAGAGAAATTATACAGATCAGTATCAAATACGTCTTTCCAACACTAATCTTTGTATACAGAGTGAAAAAGACGTTAAAACGAGGGGAGGAAAATTGATCATGGCTGCTTGTCTTCGTGTTAAGTCGCAGGTATTCATTTTACATCATGAACAGAAGCGAAGAGAATAATAAACAGAAAAATATTGAGTTTTCTTTATCTGCGTAGATGTGGTATGAAACCGACAGGAATGAATTGGTTCTCGGCCAACTATTATGCATGGAAAGTAACGGTGGACCTCCTAAATTAGGAAAATGTCACGAAATGGGGGGCAATCAAGATTGGCGACACAAAGGCACCGTGAGTACAAAATTTTTGCATCTAATCGTCGTTTATCAGGCTCGATGCGGATGTTTTGGTAGCCGAATGAAAATACATTTTCTCCTTTACTATTCCTCTTCAAAGTACGACAAGAGAATATTTCAAGAAAATTTCATATTTCAGAGCGCCACTCCAATCTACAATTTGGCAGCTGGCAAGTGTCTAGCCGTCTATAGAGCAGACAAAAAGGCCCAAGTTGTTATGGATCTGTGTACGAAATCTGATGCTTCGACAATATCGTGGGACATTGTGAGATCCAAGTTGCCGAATAAAGATTTCAGATGACGCAGGCAAAAAAATCGTCGTAAGAGAAATCGACGAAACAGAGATTGGCTAGGACGCGAATGGTGATCGTTGAATGAAAACATTCGGAGATCCAAAATTGTCTAAAACAATTTGCAAGACGTTCAGAATTTATTCAAACGAGCCAAATATTTTTGTGCTCTCTTATACTTCAATTTTGCATCGATGAGCAATGAGTTTCCGTCCTTCAAGTGCTAAAGCTTAGTTGCTTTTGTTCAAACGTCCAAGTGTTTGTATACACTTCTATTGTGCCGTTGCTTAATAGTAATTTTTGTTAACGGATGTGGGAAATAAGACTAGGGAGGCGTTTTTTAATACTTTCTCATACAAATAAAGCTGTGAATCTTTTTTTTACTCCTAGACAATATTCTACTGTACGTTGAAACTGCTCGATTGTTTTTTATTTCACTGGAATTGATAGGGGCTGCTTTCAAAATCACGAATTCATTTTTTTAAATCTTTTTTTACGATCGAAACATTGTTAAACTAAGAACTAGCGTATAGTACGAAAAAAGTCATTTCTCATTCATGTATGTTTATATGGTGTGCATGGATGACGATAGTCCATTTCAGAAATGTTATTCTAACAATAAAAACGCAAGTTTGAACATTTGTCCAGGGTAAATAGTTCGAATAAAACGTTAAGTGCAATGAGAATTCGAGTACAATTCATAATATCAATCATTCATCGAAAAATGGAGATGAAAAAAATGTATATGATCATATAAAAGGAATATGACGGAAATTTTCGAATTTGTGGAATAAAAAACGTACTCACCCGATTGCGCACGTATATTTTTTTCCTTGGAAAATATCGGGGTTTCAAAAGCTGCCAATTTCCCGAAGTGGGCGCCCATGACCTTCAGGACCATATTTGCTGGAGACGAATGTCATATGACCGCGGTTTTTCTTTTTATCACCAGAAGCTCAAAAACTGAAAGTCACACACGATTAATTTGTTGGTTTTTCAACATTTCATATTTTTCTATTATAATTTCAATATTTATCTACTTTTTATTATTCATGGACGCGAAATTCATAAGTTGGCGATGAAGAGACGTTCATGAATTTCCGTTACAGATGGTTTCGACTAATAATAACAATTTTCTTTCGTCTGTTTGGGTAGGGGCCTCTGTATGGAAATTGCCGTATACCGAACAATGGTCGGCTAACAGTTTTCGGATGTTGCATTTCGTTGCAAAACGTGAAATAGACATTCGATGTTCTGTGATTAGCCGTTGATGAAGAAACGAGAATCAAAAAAAAACTTTCGAAAACCATAGATAAACAACTCGCAAAGACTGATGGGTAACAAAGATGGTGGCGCAGTCTGGCGTCAGGGGCGATTTGTTTATACCTGGCAGATTATTTCCAAGCAGATCTCTGGATATCGTTTTGCCATATTTTTGGGTTGCCATCACAAACATTACAGTCAGGCTTATCGAATTAACAAGCTGTTGGTTGTCAAGAAAGCAACGGGCAATTTTTTGGCCTTCTCATCAAATCTCTACAATACTTTTTCACATATCATTTCATCACATATCATTACAAACCGGATAATGTCAGCAAGTCAAATGACCCGTACAAAGAGTCAGCTGAGTGAGCTCGGATCTTTGCAGAAACGAGCTTACGAGCGTCATCGTTCCAGAGTGAGTACTCTCACATATTCATAAAAAAGTTCCATGAGAAGCACAAAAATTAAAAATTTCCAGTGAGATGTATTCAATTAAAAATAATGATTAACTTTCACGAAAGTTTATACTGTGATCAACCGGAAACGAAAATAATGAAAACCTGATAAACATTTTTTCCGAAATCTGGACAAATCCCTCGAAAAAAAAAATCACAACTGATTTTTTATTCCCGCAGTAAGTTATGTAAAATATCTCAATGACGCGGAATTATCCTGTTAAAAAATGGTGCACGAAAAAAGTTTTTAGTCGAGGCGAAAGTGCAAATTGTGCTGAAATTACGTTCAAGGTAAGGGCCGCGACTCCGACAGTGGATGTAGAGCCACCACAACCTCGACCTCATGTTCTCTACAACGCAAAAGGACTACAGCTTCAGCGGGAACGACAGGCTGTTATAACCAAAGATAATTTCATTCTTTTGAAGAACCTCCGCGACATTATGAATCGTAGCAGCAAAAAAACGACCAATTTTCTTGCCAAACCTCGATCAAAATGCATGAGAACACGATGAAAATATATATATTGATGCTGTTCGTGACGGACGGCTGCATTAGAAGCATGTCGATGGATTATCATGAAAATCGATCGTCCACGTTCCACTGCGAAGCTTCAACTTTTTATACTTGAATTTCCTATTGTAACTGTCAATATAGGAAGGAAAATAAACAAACGATTATATAATAAATCGTCGAAATCTTTGAACGAGACCGCCATGATTTATTTTGTTGATTTTCTCCTTCGAGGTATTATTAAACCAAAAACCCTTGACGAAGTCGTAGACGACGTCACGTTGAAACCTTAATTAAGTAAATGCAATTTCTTGTCCATTGTGTACGGTTTGTCGATCAAAAAAATACTTTTCGAAAATATAACACAAATATTGAGGCGTATTGTATGGCCGATGATAATTATTGAACAAATTTTTTATTTGTTTATGCGAATATTTTGTAACTACATTCGAAATCGTTTTAACATGATTAAAATCAGCTATTTCTAAATGAAAACTGATTTCTTTTTATTGAAAATTCGCTCGCGTAGTTTTCAAAACCACTGACAGGAGCAGTGCGATCGTTTGTTGCGGTTTTGGTGCGCACTCGGCACTCGGCGTGATTCGGAGGCTCGGGATTCCCGGTACTTCTCCATCTTGACTGTATTAATTCTCAGAACTTTCACTTTTTTCTGTAGCACTGTATGCCACAGAAAAGCGCTGTTGTCAACGTAGCGGTCAAAAAAGTAGCGGCAGTGATTTTTCATTGTCTTCTCACTGTCGCATCGACGTTGAATCAGGGACGTTCAGAATCCAGCAGAACGAAGCGAACAAAGGGTTCAGTAGCAAGAGTTAACGACGTTTTGAACATTTTACGCTAAGTTTTTTTAGTAGCCACCGACAACAAAGAAAGTGCGTCCGCAAGAAAAGAAATAAGAAAGTCGACCATTCAAAAGATCGGTAAGCGAAGATGACTAAATTTTTCATAAAATATCTATTCTTTCAAAACAGTATTGAAGTTTACATTGTTGCAGTTATTTTTCAAATACTCAAATAGTCACAATTTTCATCGCAATTTTATAAATTCAGATCGAAATGATAGAAATCCTTAAATTCCTGCAGTGGAGCAATTAAATTAAATTAAATTGAATTAAATTATTGCTTTGAAGGAAGCAGCATTTTTTTGCTTGGCCATATTTTCCCCTTTTGAAAATTGGCTGTTTAACACGTCCTAAAAAATCAGAAAATACATGTTGGACATAATTCATCAGAAATATGGCTTTAGGAAATGTAGAATATCTAACAGTGTGCAAAACTTGCAATTTTAAATTGTTGTATTTAGTTATTCGAAACATGGTATTCGGAATTAAAGCAACATTACATATTATTTGGTACACATGAATTCCGCAGATATCCAAGAGAAATGGATGTCAAGCCCATCAAGGAATACAGCCAGAGAATGGACTTCCTAGAGAGATACCGTACAAGATTTCAGTGGACACTGCCTGATTGGACTCTTCTGTACCGTATGAAATATTCAAAAGGACTTGTATCCGACTACTTTGAACTAGAAGGGACGAATGAGTGCATGTGTCAATTACGGCTTCATCCAGATGACCCAGACCATCAGTTACACGTAATTTTGTCAGATCCTGCGTCCATTCTCGGAATAAACATAACTGTGGCAGTGAATGGCAGTCATGGATGCCAATATACCTGCTGTGAACCAATCAGGAAAATTTGTCGAATAAAAATTATCATGCCAGCTAGGAAATCAATTCACCAAGTACAATGTTTCGAGCCATCAAACGAAACACCTGATAAAGTAATCATTTCTGCATCGATTGTGATTACACAATGTCCCGGACTACCGCTCAGCAAATATACTCCATTGAATGTTCTCGAAAATGTTAAAGCCATGTTTGACACTAAGATTCTCTGTGACATTACTTTTGTTCTTGGAGATGAACAATTATCAGCGCACAAAAATATCCTTGCAGCACAGAGCAAAGTCTTTCGGGCAATGTTTCTAAGTGAAATGACGGAGAAAAAAAAAAACATGGTCGAGATTGTTGATGTAGATGTGAAAGTCTTTGAGGAATTTCTTCAATATTTCTACACTGGAACAGTAAATAATTTGGACAAGATGGTTGAAGAAATGTTAGTAGTGGCAGACAAGTATGAAGTTTGCAGGCTGAAGTCACTGTGCGAAATGCATATGCTGAAAACTCTTACCATACAAAACGCAGCCCATTATATTCTCATTGCAGATAAACTCTGCTGCGAAGAACTGAAAAAAAGAGCACTTGACTTACTTGCGAACAGGGCCAGTGTATTGCCAAAAGCAATGCAAGTGGCAGATCTCGAACTGTTGATGTGTTTGAAAACACTTGCATTGAACGATTTGTCAAAAAAGTAAATCTCGATAAATCCATTTTCATTTTGCCATCGATATATGGGTCAGGTGCATAGCCCGATTTTTCTTTCTCTAAATACACTAATCGATTTTGCGATTACTTTAATTTTCGAAGTGTTTTTGAAAAAATAACTACTTTTCATATTATTTTTAATCACAATGGTTGCGTACTTCATTTAACATTGTATTCATAATTTTTGTTTTTATACGTTTGGTGCAACGAGTAATGCATGTTTTAAAAAAAATTTAAGCGTTGCAAAGTTTCACGTAGACATTTGTGGCAGAACTGTTTTGTACCGTAGTGTTACCTCTGTATTTGTAATCACTTTCGTTTACTTATGGCAGACGTGAATGTGATGAATGTACTGAAATATTATATTTCCTTTGATTTTTTTTTTTAATGTATCAACTCAATAAAAAAGCCTTTACCAGGGAGTTGCAACTGTCTTTTCCTTTCATTAATTTGTGGATTATTTTTACCATATTGCCCTTTCTTCGAAAATTAATATTTCAGATATAACCGAACATGATGGGATAACACGTTTGAACAATTTGTGCGAGAGATGGAATAAAAATTATTTTCATCTTCGTATTAATTAGTGGTGTTAACACCACAAATGATTATTCGTAACGAGTTTTTTCTTACGACACTTGAAATTTTCATCATGGCATGAACTTTTTGTAGTTGAAATTTTCCCCACTACGAAAATTTAAACTGGTAATGTCTTACCATCGGTCGATAAATCGCGTCTTCGAGCACCGTGTTTGTACGCCGTCTGCTCCGGAGGCAGAGTGAGGGTGTTAAACTCGTGTTTCACTCTGCTCTTGTTCTTCTGCTTCTTGTCAACGCGGGTGCGCAAAAGCGAGAACCTCTGGCAAGGTCTTTGGGTTATCGTTGAAAATAGACCCTGGCGAAAAAATTCGTGTGTCCCTCGCGTCTTAAGTAACTGTTCGAACAAAAAGAGCAAAAAGTTATTCATTCACGAAAAATTGATCGATCGACGAGTTGCGTTTAAATAAAGTGTGAGAAAAAAAATCTCAAACATGGCAGCGCGTTCGTTGATCAAGTATGTTCAACCGAAGGCGATAACACCTCAGATTTATCGATGTGCGAGTGGTATGTCGGCTTTTGAGATTCAGCACAAGACACCACTCATTAAGAAGGAAATGCCTATTCCGAAGGCTCACTACGGAGGTCGACACACGGTTTCACTTTTGCCAGGTGCTGGTATTGGTCCCGAGTTGATGGGCTATGTTAAAGAGGTAAGTTTTTCCAAAGCCTTATTCATTCTTTTTCTGACAAAAACATCAAAGAAATCACTCAGTTTCCCATTTGTCTTGTGTCGAGATTGAAGTTTCAGTTTTTAGTTTTTTGGGTCAGTCGCGAAGCAATTTTTTCGCTCCATCGAGCTGTCTCTGTTTCATAGATTTTGTTGAAAAAAGGTGCTAAGTTGCATGAAAATTTACAAAAATCATTTGACATGCACGCAACAAAATTATAAGCCAGAAAAAAACTTCCTAAAGTATGGATATTGCCCTTCTCCATGTTTTTCAATCATTACGTTCAGTACATTATTCAAAAATTGACAATTCCATGGTAATGAAGCTGGCACCATTGAAACGTATCTAATTTTTTCTTTCTCCATATTGCCAACATTTTTCCATAAATTTCAGTCTTGGAATTATGTGAAATCTCTACTGACTTTCTGCGGATCTCCTGCAAAAGATTGAGATACGAAAATTGCTTATTCGAAATATTGATAAAATGGAGATAGAAAAATAGATTTTTCATTGCGTTTCTTAAGTTTTACAATATTAGAGATGCTTCATTGATTTTTATTTACTCTTGGAAACAAGTCTGATGTTGCAAAAGAAAACATTGTTCCAATGTTTAATCATCAAGCATGCAAAAAACTTGAAAACATTACACAACAACATTTACAAAAAAAATACACAACACGAGCCTTTATTGACGAAAGATATTACAAAGTTTAATAATTCATTGTACAAACATCTGAAACTCAAAAACATTGACTTAGCCAATTTTTTATCACAGAACTCGAGTATCATTTTTTTTTAAAGTCATGAACTTCCCATAACGAAGTAAAAAACAAAAGTACCATATAAAATGGAAGTTTCTCAAAAACTTGAAAAAAGAAACTGCGGAAAAAGATGGACGAAACTATTTTTTTTCAGTTGTACAAAAAATTGATATATATTTTTTGTATGCATCCTAAACATGCAAAACTTTAAAACGATTTTGTTTGATTAGCATTTAAAAAAAAACATTGCTTCATGTTTAACAGGTGTTCAAATTTGCGGGCGTACCAGTAGACTTCGAGGACATCGACATAGATCCAAATGCACCAAACAACGATGATCTTGACTATGCGATAACGTCGATACGTCGTAACGGAGTAGCGTTAAAAGGAAACATTGAGACGCGAAGTCGAGAAGCGGGTGTATTATCGCGAAACGTAGCGATGCGAAATCAGTTGGATCTTTACGTGAACGTACTTCATTGCGTGTCGTACGCGGGTGTGAGTTCTCGTCAGAACAACATTGACATTGTAATCGTAAGACAAAATACAGAGGGAGAATACGCGATGTTGGAGCACGAGAGCGTGAGCGGTGTTGTTGAGAGTATGAAAGTAATAACAAGATCAAATTCCGAGCGAGTGGCTCGTTACGCATTCGAGTATGCGAAGCGAAATGGCCGCAAGAAAGTAACGACCGTACACAAAGCCAATATAATGAAATTGTCGGACGGTCTTTTCCTGGAAACGGCGCGTCAAGTTGCCAAAGAATTTCCCGACATAACGCATAGCGATATGATCATCGATAACACGTGCATGCAGCTCGTCTCGAATCCTCATCAATTCGACGTTATTTTAACGACCAATCTCTATGGTGCCATCGTCTCGAACGTCGTATGCGGTCTTTTGGGCGGTGCAGGTCTTTTGGCCGGTAAAAATTATGGTGATCATTACACCATTTTTGAGCCTGGTACTCGTAACACAGGATCTAAAATTGCTGGCAAAAATATCGCTAATCCCATCGCTATGCTGAACGCCGCTGTCGACATGTTACGTCATCTTGGCCACAAGCATCACGCCACCATCATACAAAACGCAATTAATAAGACCATCAACGCGAGAATACACACACCCGATTTGTACGGTGGATCCGCTACAAGCAGAGATGTTGTTGACAGTATTTTGCAGCACATCAAGAGGGCGCAAGAATGAGTTTAAAGCTTCTTGCGTCGTTTCTTATACTAGAAAATACGAGTTTTCAAATTCGATATTTTTCATGAAAATCCAACACTGTCCCGATGCTTATCCGGTTTTATTAGGCTAGAAGTATTCGATCTTTAAAAAGACACGTCTCAATTTTGAATTATTGTCGTAACGAGCTTTCGTTAGTCCTTCAATGCTTTATTTTGAAAGCTTGAAAATGAATTATTATTGTTTTACAGTCTCTGGTAGCTGTTTATTAATCATACCTAAAACATACTATATGTTTGTGAAAACAAAAATTTTAACTTTTAGAAATTAGGTTCATATTTTCTCTATGAATACCATGGCTCTGATGAGAAGAAAAAAAAATAATTGAACAAAATTGAGAAAGTATTGGAAATATTACTCGAAAGATTGTCGAATATTGCGAAAAATAGATTGAAACGTACAGGAGACAAAACAATAGATTCATCATTCTGTCCTTTAAATCAGCAATAATTATCAGTCCGAAAAACTATTCAAAACGCTCTCTAATAATTATGCAATTGAAAAAAAGTACACTCCAACGGTCTATTCATCAGCAATAAAATTCCATCCAAATTTTTACAATCGATAGAATTCTAGAAATTGACGTGAAAAAGCGATGAAACTCATACGATTAACCCCTTATTTATTAAATTTCATGAAAATATCGAATTTTTCTAAGACCATGTAAAACCTTCGAAACTGGAGTTTACGACATCTCTTCAACCGCACAAGAAATATTAAAATCAGGAAGCTTGTTACGGATGCATTAGTAAAGAGATTGATGAGCGATTCTGCTATTCTAATGTACAATAAAAAAATACAAATCGAGCACCCTGAATCGTTAATTAATTCGGTGCGTGCCTTGTAAAAATAATACAATAAAATCAATTTTAGTATAAGTAGATAAATCGTTTTATTCATGTACACCGTATTCGGAGCTACGAGAATAAATATTGTAACGTATTTATTATTATACAAACAGATAATAAAACCATTCAATTGAGTCAACATAGTTTCTTCCTCCATTCGGTATACATTTATGTTTATATACGTAGTGTTATATTAACTGTGGAAGAATTCATGTTATCAAGATACCTCAATTCCGCAGCAATTGCAGAGCTAATTCTTCGGTCGCTTGTAAATCGCTGTTTTCGTTTATTTCGAATTTCGGTTTTTTCTTCGATTTCGTCGATTCTTTTTGCGTCAATAATTTTCTTTTCGGCGGTCTGTAAAAATTTCAAAAAAAATCGTCATGAAATACATAAAACAAGTATTTCGACTGTTTAGGTCTGGAGACATAGCAATTGGTTATAAAAGTCAGTACTATGGGGGTGGGGAACGTCGTTATTTCTGTAAATTTAAACTTCGTGCTAAGCATTTTTTTCATTGCTTTATCAATTTTTATATTCCTCTATTACTATTCGAATATTTTGCAAGTTGACCACAAACTTCCGTTCATTACACACACAGATAACTTGACAACACGACCCTTGTGGGACAAAATTGTTCGAAAACAAAGTTTACTTTACGTTATTTTCATCAATTCTTAAAGAAATTAAATTTTCTATAGCATTTACCTGTGAACACATTCATCCTCATCTTCGACATCACCAGAGGAGTTGCCATCTTGTTCTGTGTCCGAGCTCTTTTTTGTGCCATAAATTTTGTCCGGATCCGGAAGCCAGGAAAGATCTGGTTCTTCCGCTTCGCTGTCGCTCACATAGTCAGCCAACTGAACTCCACCTTCTCGCTCGTCATCGTCCTCATCCCCCTCATCCTCCTCGCTCTCTGCTACTTTTTTGCTGGCTTTGAGTTTTCGCTTCTCTTCCTTGTGTTTTTCTTTTATCTTTGCCTGGAATCGTTTCTTGTCGAAGCGATCTTCTTCTCGAAGGATTTTCTTGGCCATTTCAATGTTGATACCGGATGACTCGTCGTTCTCGTACTGTCTCGCTAATTCCGAAACTTTCGTTTTTGCCGAGTCCAAAAGTTCCTAGATAAACAATATAATAAGTAGACGAAAAGTCAGTTTTTAGTTTCCCATTTATTACAAGGTCGGTGAAAACGGTTCCACTTACTTGACCATCTTCGTCGAAGGTCGTTTTTTTGTTCGGAACTATTTTTTTCCTTAGTATCTTTTTAGCCACTGCAGCTTTGGTAACCGCTTTTTTCTTCTTTGAATTTTGAAGCGGAATGTCTTCATCTTCTTCGCATGATATTTCACCTTCGATTTCCACGTTCTTTCTCTTCACGGTCAAAATATCTTCACCGTCGTCACTATCATCTGATATACAAATTAAAATTATCTATAGAAATTCGAAATATAATTTTCAAAGCTAAATCGTAAATAAATAAATAACCGTTACCATTCGCAAAAAGAGCATTATCGTTAGGATTTTTCTGTTCTTTAGACGGAACGTATACTTGACGATTATCGTTCGAGTCCTCATTGGAAGATTCATCATTGGAATCATCGTCCCTGGGTTTTCGACTGCGCAGCTTATTTTCTAATAACTTGTCGTCTGTCTCCTCCACGTCCTTTGAATTTTCATTTTTCATTTTCCCAGGCTTGTCTTTCGTATTTTTCTCCATCCTTTGCAGAAAGCGAATCCTCGGTGGTATCGCCAGCCCTAAAGATCTGAATATTAAAAAGAAAAGTCTTCTTATTAGCGATTAATCTGATATTTCAATTCATAATAATTCCACTGAATAAGCCACTAGACTACACATGGGTCTGGAAGACCCGAAATTTCCGTGAGTTAATAACTTCTAATCGAATGCTCTAATTTTAACGTTTTTTTAAACTATAACACAATTCGTCAGGAATATTATTCTAATTTTTGAATTATCAAAAAAGAATAAACGTCACATCAATCGACAAAAACCGGATTCCTCCATTGTTTTTCCAGACCGAATGTGACGCAATTTGATTTTGCTTACTTGGCGTAAGAATCCGTGTCGAGGGAATGAACGTCGAAAATTTCCTTGTCCTTCATAAAAAATACAGATTTCACGTAAGCTACGAAGGCACGTTGCGCCGATTCCTTTAAGGCAACATAACGAGCGAGAAGAGCTTCGAGCTTTCGACGTGGATCAATGAGTTCTCGTGGTTTTATTCTACACAGTTTTCGGAAAAAATGTTACGTTTAAATGGAAAAGATCTCAACTGAATATTTCGTTTTGTAGAAAATATGAACCTCGAGAAGAGCCAGAGCCACGTACATATTTATATATACACTGAACGTAAAGAAAGAAAGATTTTTCATTACAGTCAATTGATTACTTACACGATCATAGAAATAGGTATTTTTAGTTCGGTCAACCTATCGACCATCTTTCTTTCACTGGGCAAAAGAACGAGAAGCGAATTACCACCTCTTTGAAATCTTGCTGTACGTCCAGCTCGATGAATGTACGCATTTGTATCTTCGGGACAATCCATTTGTACGACCCAATTAACAGCTGGAAAGTCAAGACCGCGCGCGGCAATGTCAGTTGCAAATAAAACAGCTTTTTGCTTTCTACAGAAGTCCTCATAGATGCCCATGCGTTTCAATTGATGGAGCGTTCCATACAGCGCTAAAAGACTGATATGCGGGTTCATTGCACAGAATACTTCATACGTGTATTTAACCTGAACATGATTTCAAATGAATTACCAACGAAGATTAAAGAGAAACTCAAATAAATATACAAGTCATCAAATTGATATTTCTACCTGTTTACAACTGGAAAGAAACACAATCAGTTTTTCGTGGCGATGATTTTTTATAAATGACCAAAGCATTGCCATTTTGTCCTCCAGGTTGCAAATAACGTAAGTCTGTTGAAGGCCCTCGGGAGTTCTGTGCTCAGCGTGTTCATGAACTGACACGTACATTGGATTTTTCAGACTCAGTCTTGCCAGGTCTCGAACAGACCTGAAAGACGGACGAAGAACATATATTTCACATTTTTCTCTACCGTCATATGGCTTTATCTTATCGAAACTACGAATTTAATATTTCAATGAGGGATTTACTTCGTCTGTGTCGCTGAAAACAGCAGGGTTTGCCTCGTTGGTGGTAAATTGGCGATAATAGCGTTCATAGTCGTTTCGAATCCCATGTCCAGACACCTGTCAGCCTCGTCCAATACAAGGACCTTATTCAAGCAATCAGTAATTGATGAAATCGTTAAAATCGTCGTGTAGAAAAAACAATTTTATTTAATTTAATCCAGGCACAAAAACATCTTTGGTGAGTGTGTTTATGGTGTTGGTGAGTGCGGTGCAGAGTGACACTGCACCTCACTGCCAAACTGTGCTCCGTAACACGAAAACTCGAAAAACAATTCCATAGTTCAATTTCATATCGTTGCTAATCCCATCTTTCTTCATACATTTCTGTACGTTTTTTAACAAAAATAAACGTGGGTTCTACAATCCAATAAATTCTTGCAGATATACTTTTTTTTTCCATTCACTTATTCTGATGCAATACAAATTTTTGCGATTCAAATTCATTTGTGATCAATAAAGTTAAATCTTTTTTTTTGACAATATACACACTCACTCAACATATCGAGATACTTGGAAAAAAAAACCTCATTGATTTTGAAGTTTTATCTAGAAAGTTTCACACGCATAAAATAAATGCATCAGAAAATAATTACAGTTTTGAGAGAATAACTGAATATTGATAAATCTCACCTGCATTGTTACACAATCGAAAAGCGGATTTTCGTCCATATGCTGTAGAAGGCGACCTGGAGTACAAATAATAATGTTGCATTGGTCCAAACGTTTCTTTTCAAACTGCAAATCTTTGCCGCCTATTATCAAACCAGCAGAGATGTCATGATATCGACCAACTTTGCACAATGTTTCATAAATCTGATAAGCTAACTCTCGGGTTGGCGTTATAACGAGGGCTCCTACGCCATCCATTCGTGTCCAACTTTTACAATACAAATTTTCCAACAGCTGCAAAAAAGCACAATTCTATTATTTAGAAAACAGTACAGAAAACAATAAAACCTTGGGGAATGGGAAACTGTAAGGTAAAATTTTCTTTCTTTGATTTAATTCGTATATTGTTAAACGTGTCTGTATACCGGAATAAGGAATGCCAGGGTCTTGCCACTCCCAGTTTTGGCTGCTCCTAAAATATCATTTCCTCGCAGAGCCAGGCCAATGCTCTGCCTCTGTATATCCGTCAGTTCCAAATAGTTATTTTCTCGCAAAGCCTTTAATGTTTTTAACGACAGTGGTAAATCACTGAACAGCTTTATATTAGATTCGTCGATCTGTTGAAATTAGAATAAAAGTGTTTCAATATCTTTCTTCAACAATCAATGTATGGTTTTTACTGATTTTAAGGTTAAATTAACCGTGCTGATTCTTGTCGATTACACACATTTTCGTAACGGGCTTGTAAGTCAGCGATTATTTTTTTCTCCGGAATGTTCTTCTTCTTTTTCTTGTAAACATTCACTTTTTTCGCCTTGCCACCACCCATTATTTCGTTTTTCCTTTGAAATAAGAACTCAAGTTTCGTAAACAACGTGCGCGGTGTTTACAGGACAGTCAGGGTTCGGGACGACTCCGGGACACACGTGCTGCGGTGTTGTACGAGCGCCGCGATGTGGAATCTCCGCAAATCGCACGGTGACTTTTGTTATCATTTATCCCTAACCTCTTTTGGAAGTTATTTCGCCGTTTGTAGATACAAAAATTAGTTAAACATTAGCTTGTTGTTATTAGAATAATAACGAAAAACAAGATCCATTGAACTTTAAGAAATCCAGTAATTTCCCATGCAAACTTAAAATGCAAAGAATAGAGACGCTAGTTTCACAGAGGTGTTGAAAATAAAAGTCATTACGAGTACCCAACCAACTTCACAATGCAATTGAATGGAATAACTCTTCACAACATTCGGCGTTTTGTAACCTGAAAGCACCGGCATCTTCAAAAAAATGTTTCACCACGCTGTGTATGATTGATTATTTTCTCATCGAACGAACAATGTCCGGGCAATCTCGAAAGTTTCTTCAAGCCATTGTTGCGCGTATCAGCAAGTCGCCTATGTTGTACAGTGCTTCGAATGCGATCGAGAATGCATCGAGCAGGGCTCAAGGACAGTTGACCAACTTGCAGCATATCGCAACACAAAAATACGACACGATTGTTAAAGTGAGTTTTTGAGTGTTGAGGAAACGTTTTAGTTATTTCAAATCTGTACAAATTTTACGTTGAACATTATTTCCAGCAAGTAAATGGAACAACAATAATTCAGGATCCAAACTTGGCGCCCCTGGTACAACCTGCGCCAATACCAAAGAGCCTGATAAATGTATGGCGATGGTACCAACAATTGACGGGTCTCCAAGACGTAGAAATAGCGCAACAACAAGTGATTCTTGTACAAAACAAATTGTTCAAGTGTCAAGACGAGCGTAGAGTTTTAAATCATCAAGCAGAAGTAGTAGCAGATAAATTGAAGGAAGTTTATGGAGAACTGGTGCAAACCAAGCGGGAAGATCCGAAGTATGTTCAGTTGACAATACTGGAGAACAAGGGACTCCAGGAACAATCGAGAATATCAAACCAATTGAAACTGCTCGAAAATGAAGAAAGAGACCATTTCACACAATTGGCAACCGCCATAAAAGAGTATCATGACAGTCAAGCTATGAATGCTCAAAAATATAAATATTTATCTATACTTGCCTCAGCCGCCCTTGCAATTATTTCCCTTTGTGGTTCAATGGTATATAACAATAGAAGAATAAGAGATATGAAAATTGCCATAGCAGAGGCTCAGATACAAAACGAACAAACTTTTAGAAACTACTTCAAGTCTTTGGAAGATAAAGTCGTTCAGGGATTCAATGGGAAGAACGTTGAACCTCCTCAACCTCAACTTCCTCAACAAGAGACTTCTAGTTTTTTTACAACTAAAAATCTTTGTTTGGCAGTTCTGACTCTACTGTTGAGTAAACTATTTTGGTAATAGGCATACTCAACCTCAAGATTTATATGTTACAGGCTGCAAATATTTATTGAATGATGATAAAATGCATCACGATTTAAAAGTAATTCATTGAAAATGATTTACTTTGAATGCTTTATTTGATCGATGCTTATAACTATTCCGACTTATTTTTATACATGTATAAATTTGTTAGGTGGCTTGTTCGAAGGTCATTGGATTCAGAATGAACCAAGAAAGAGTAATCATTCGTTAATAGGAAAAAATTTGTATTATATCTTTATTATTAGGGTTATACATGTAAATAAATGGTAAAATAAAAAGATTGTTAATGAGTATATTTTTCGGGTGTGCTCTCGTGCTCGGGTCGCTTTTGCTTCCTGACGCATCAATCAACCGATATTTTAACTGTTTAATTTTGAAATATTTCACAAGTTTCTATTCTTATCATCGTTCAGGATTCCCACGATTTCCATTCCACCCCACCAGGCGGCTTTTTGTTGACTTTTGCACTTCCAACCTCTGACCAATTTGTGCTCAGTACCGTCCCTGCTGATTCTTGCTGCAAAGAACGATTCAAGAGACAAATTAATTCACATCAACGACAATGAGGCAACCTAAAAGATCTCTCATTCAAATGAAACTTACATATGACTTATTCATCGCTCGTCTCACTTCGTCACTTCCAGAATTATAAATTTTTTGAAATAATGCAATCAAAGCTGCGTTCCCTTCAGGCTCCTCCGCTGCTTCCTCTTTCTCTATTTCTTTTTCAACTTTGTTCCAGTCTCGTACTTTTTTACTGGAACTCGGATACTTCGGAGGGTCGACACTAGCTTGAAGGATTTCTGTGTAAACAAAAGTCGTTAAGAATGTTTTCAAGCCGGCAAATCTTGAATCCCTTAAACATCGTTTTTATCAAACATTGGAATAACTTTAGAACAACTTTAGAACTTTAGTCTTCCAACCCGAGAAATGATGTCCTTTTTTTTTTGCAGTAAAATTGTCAGTGCATCAAAAAAGACACCTCATGAGACATGAATTCCTCCTTTATTTGACAATTAATAAATTGATATGCAAGGAATCTCATTTTATGACAATTAAGTTGCCAAAACACTCAATCAAGAACTGAAGAATATACAATGTAAAATCAAGAAATCGTTCAAAACTTGATACTCTTTCTTTAGAAAAAGGACTTTCTGTAGTAACTCCCAAACCAATATTATCTTTAGAACTTGTATAGAATATGGACTGACACAAACTTGGCAATTATCCAAGGCAAAGTCTATTTAAAACAGCTTGAATTCCAGTTTTTTTACTATGACTTTTAGAAATACTTTAAGGAAGATTCATCCCAACCCTTCAATTCTACTCTGGAAAAAACAATAACACCGATTGTTCCAGCATGAATTTTTGTCACATGTGGTCATCAGGCATGATTCTACAGCATTGTTTTTTTTTTCGACAGCGAGAAAATGCTGCACGATAAAGTGACATTTGACGGAAATTTATTAATTCGAACTTATTCAAATGACAAAAAGTCTACAAAAAAATGCAGAAATGACTAATTAGTGAATCTTTGCACAAGTCAACTTTTTCGCGCACTGTAGCATTCTGAGCATAGAAACTCCAATATCTAGCGTAATACTTGAAAGGAATCATGGAGCAAATTTGTAGTACCTTGAGGAATAGGTTGTACAATTTCCTGCTCACTCGGAGTTCCCTCTAATGAATTCCATCTAATACAATCACGTTGTTTGAGCTTCACCTCAATTTTGGAAGGTAATACTTTGTACGAACATTGATCAGGGACGATATGATGTGCAAGATCAATTTCCAAGCTATAATCATTGCCAGATGGAAGATTGGCGGATACGCTCAGCTGAAATGTAAAAATGATCAAAACTTGTTAATATAAATGTCAATACAATGAGAATCATGGTAATGCTGAGAGTTTCGAATTTTTCTTACACTTGTCTCGGTGTATGAGACTTTAACATTTTCGGCATTTTTAGCGAGAATAGTCACGACAACGTGGGAATCAGTCTGATACCAGTCGTGTTTTATTTTCGGTATTGGCATCTAAAAATAATTCAAATCGATGAAACTTCATGTAAAAGAATGAAATCTGTAGGTTATGTAAAATCATGTTACTAGTGAAATTTTTATTTGGAGTACGAACTTCACGCGCCATCGCTTCCGCTGTTGAATTTTCCGCAGCCATATTCTTGCGACAACTTAATTTATTTATGACCTGATGCCAATTAATCTCACATTCGGTATACAGCAAAAATTAGCCTAACTATGCACGATTATTCGTGATATCTTTTGTAACTTTCGTGTTGTGTTCTCGAAACTTCATAACAAGAGAAAGCAGCTGCTTTTGATACCAAAAAAAGAAAAATCGTGAGTGCGCACTAATGGAAATTCAGTAAGCGCGAAATTCAAATCTACCGCGCATTAGAACTGTAAAGATAACGCGTTGTATTTTACGAAATTTTTATGTTAGACGTATTCTGCGCATAAAGAACTTCAGCACGTGCAACGAATCAATATTTTTGTTGATAAATTTAACTCTGAAAGGAAGAAAGAAAGTTTTTGATTATCATAATCAATGAAACAACGCAACAATGTAAAAAATTAAAAACATCTGAAAGACGTACGATGTTATTGACAAAAAATGTTGAACTGCGATTCGCCTGAAAAATCTTAATCAAGTGATTCATCATCTCTCTGATCTTGATAATCAATTGTCATTATAAAAATTAGGTTTATTATAAGTACTATCTGCGACACTAAAAGAAATTGATCTGATTGTCAAATACTCGTTCGATCTGATGTCCCACTCCATTGTGCTAACCATATATTTGTGCCAAATGAGGTAACGTTTCGTTTTACTTAGCTCCTCAACTACAAGGTGATAAACAAAAAAAACTAATCAACTTTTCGAATCGTCATATTAGATTGGAATAGGATTGGGACGAAAGGTAGTAAATTTAGTAGTCACTACAGTAAATCGATTTTAATGAGGCAATAGGAAATCGATGCTCCAATCCTATGATGTAGAGAATTTATTAAATAAATAGCTTTTTACAAATTCTTTTTTTGTTCATTGTCGCAATAAATTCATATCTACAACGAAGGACAGCGCGATAGCGAGGAAAAAAGTGTACAAATACAGATTGCATGAAATTTAGTATATTCACAAATTGCATGAATTCGGTACATTAAAAAAATGTTACGAAAATCGCGTTTTAATACTGGCAAGAGAAAGAATTTATTCGGAATAATCTTAGTGGCAGAATGAACAATGGAAACGGCTCATTTAAGGAGAGGAAAAAATACCACGCATTTGCAACTGACTAGGACTAGGATCGAGTATACGAAATGATCAAAATATATTATTTTCATTTGAGCATATATCTTAAACTCCCATGCATATTTATAGAATCCCACAAACGTTTGATTGGATGCCATTTTTGTGGAAAATCATATATTCCAGAATATAACACAGTCATCGAAAAAATGTAACTAATTTACATTCGGTTACGAGTCAAAAAACGAACGAAAAAAACAACAACATCTTACGACAAGACTTGCGCGCTGTTCAGTAATTCATAGAAGTATTTTAGAGGTAGAGACAAGGATTATGTGCACTGGAAATACGTCTTTTTGGTTATACAAAAATACAGTAACTCTGTATGTTATCCCCTCGTCGAAGACAGAATAAATCGTTCCATTTTTATTATTTAGATCTTCGTCTAAGAGGCCAAACCTCTGTGTTTGCGTTTTATACGAGCGTAAGGACCGATGTCAGGGTCCATAACGAAATCGTAAAGGACTCTCGTCCAAGAGTCGTGATGAGGTAAATTCTCGTAAAACTCGGAAGCGATTCGTCGTACCTGAAGGCAAACAAATGATCAATATTCGACAATCACATCACAAAAATGCTTGAAACAAATTTCATTTAGAAGAAGAAAAGATTAGAAACAATTTGAAAATAAAGGAAAAGAGCCGAAAAGTCGTGTCGAAAAAGTGTTTTCGTTAATATCCACGTATTAATACCTCCGGTAGTTTGGAACCTGGCACTGCAGGAAAATCATGATGCTCGTTGTGGTAGCCAACATTAAATGTTATCAAGTTCAACGGGCCATAATAACTGTAGGTTTCAAAACCCTTTTTGAACATGTAGTGTTCGGATATAAAGTGTCCTGCAACCGGATGTAAACCCATTGCCATCACACCACCAGAAATCAAGTAAACCAATACTTTACCACCTGAAAGCAGATGTTGAAACGATAGTTATTTTTTCTTCTATTTAATGGATTCAATGTTAGGAGAAAAAAAAACAGCGAGCCTTACCGAGATAGTACCAAACTATGGCATCAAAGATCAGTTGAATAACGAGATTAACGTACTCGAGGGTCAACGGCGCCTTTGGATAAACAACCATCGGACGAAAAGAGTAAAAAAATGGTTGTAGAAGAACCCAAATAAACTTTCCAACTGTTGTGCAAAAGAGTTTGGCTTCCAGTAGAGTCGGTATATCCGTATCGAGTTTTTCATCACCCTGATACTAGAATAAATAGAAATTTGATAAAGATACACATTGCACTTGGAAATTGTTTAGATTGGAAGTTGAAGAGTTGAATTGAAATGAAGAATTTTTCTCTTACCCTGTGATGTTCCAGATGATATTTCTTGAAGCTTATGGATATTGGAATTCCTATCGGCAAGTTAGCAAAAAAGCCAAATATCTTGTTTGCCATGGGTCTGGAATGACCGAATGCAAGATTGTGAGCAATTTCGTGAATGGCTGGAAAATAAATAAACATCGTTTTACATGGATATCAAAAAAATTAATAATTGACAATGAAATACTAATATTGTGAAATCGAAATCGTGCATAATAAATGAGAGGGAAACATCAAACATTCTTAACGGCTCACTGATCATTCTTGGTGTTACAATGAGGGGAACACTAAAATTCAGATTTTTTACTGATATACATATTATGATGTAATAAAAATCGTTTCTCTGATGAAATCTATTCAAATATCACTAGCCACTAAAAAATTATGCACTTTTATTAAGAAATCAATTCAAATATTGATTTGCAGAAACGAATATTGCTAATATATAGGAACTGAAGAGTTTGGTAAACAAATGGAAAGTTTGCTTTGTTGAAAATATATCAGTTATGAATACAAATAATTAAACAATACAACATCGAACTTACCCAACATGAGAGAATGATTGATGACACCTCCGAAGCAATATGCCATCAGGAAAAGCATAGGATAGCTCAAGTCCTTGACCACGAACATTGACATAAATTGTATAAGAACCATTCCCGTTACTACCCATTTGAAGTTCGGATCATATCCAAACAATTTCTTTATCTGAGGATGTTTCTCTGTGAAATCCAATTTTGAAAAAATGTTTTTATTCGTTAGAAAACCGGCAAATGTCATACAACAACTGTGAATGATAAATGGAACGGTACAAAGGTGGACAAAAGTGCCCAGAATTCTTAATTCAGTGATTATTATTTATTATTTATTTCATTATTTTATTTTAGTTTTATATTTCATTATTTACTCAGTGATGTTGCACTCATTTCAGGAATATTCAATGCATCTCCAGTAAAAAAATCATGCATAAGGCAGATTTACCATTCAGTCGTCGTAAACATTTGTTTTTGTTAATCTTTCAATCTGTTTCTGGAAATTTTGTTTAATTTTATCAATTAAAACATCAGAACCTCGGAGGGGCGGGAGGGGTTATTACTATGCATTCAACAGTGAAATATAACATTTTTGTTTTTGTATATTCATAATGTCATTGTATTATTCTATTGTCAATTGATTCCCCTGTATCTCATCCAAGGATATGCAAATTTTCAACAAATTGGTAGCATGTTTCCAACGTGTTTTGTCTATTTTAGTGAAAACTGTTGACTACATGAAAAATTTGTTGAAAATTAGAATTGTTATTAACTCCCCAACAACTTTGTGTAACCGGTTGAAATTTTGTTACCAGTCTTGGGACAATTGTACATGTTTTTTTCATTGTTTCATACTGATTTATATCCCCTAAAAATTCTATATTTTATCGCTATTTCGTGATGTATTTGTTATAAATTCTTTTAACAGATTATCCGGTAAATGACACACTAAGGCAAAACTTTTTTATTTGTATTATCCCCACAAAACGTTCGTATGTGTCATACCACACTCATAAAAAATGTAATCCTTATCAGAAGACTTTATCAAACCCACTAATCATGATTTAACGTGAATTTCAAACTGGCAACGCGTGTAGAACACGATTTGAAACTCGGTATTCGATTGGACGTAGACATGATCCGTAAATGTCGAGAAAAAAAAGATTGTAATGTACAGACGAAACGAAAAGTAGAAGGTAAAAATGTAATAAAATAATACCTAATATTAATTTTCGCCGGCTTGCGTGTGGTTCCTCGGTGTAAACCCACTCAAAATCTGTCCGTGAAACTCGTTGCCCCATCGTCAATTATCTTTTAGTGTTATTACTTTCAGAGTAATCGAGTATATTCTCTTGGGGAAAAAATAAAATTAAAATGTCTAACACCGGTGTCCGAAAACCACCTAGTTAAAGGCGGTTGAAACTCGGAGACATTTTATACTCATTTATTCCACGCACGCGAATCCGCTAACAGTTCATAGAGAAATTTCAGGATATACTGACAGGATGAGAGGTCAGCACTAACTGGTGTACCGGTGGATTGAACGTGAATACGTGATACGTGATCGCGATTGTTCGCTCATTGTGAACTGCTTGCCCTTGCCCCTTCTCGACTTTTCTTTTTCGTTTAGTTCCATCATCAGCAGTTACAGTTGTTTTTTTTCTTATAAAGTTGGTAGTTTGACCGTTCTCGGAAAAAAGGATTATCGATCACATGATTAACCGCACTGTTTTATGTAAACGAAGCTTGATTTAATCTTTGAGAAATCCACTTCAGAGCTTGACGGTTTTGAGTTTTCTTGCCAACAATCGATAAAATTAAACTGTGGTCAATATCCGAAATTTTGGTTATGGGGATCCCGCGAAAACGTCCTAAAGAAAATTCCACGCAATTTTCGGAATCGTGCGTTTTTTTGGATTTGGAAATTTTAGTTCAATCCTACAAATAATATGCGATTTGAGAAATATGTATTGCAGAGCGCGGCATTACCATTCAGTATCGTCGTTTAACCAATCACAAATCGAACAGTGCCACATGGACATGATGTGCATTTTAACTTTGTTGTATGTGAGAAGTACAGCCGCACAGTCGTTGTTTGCCTAAGTTGGAAGTGTGGAAACTGGTGAACTACGAGAGACGAACAATTGTAAATTTGTCAGGATGGTTGACGCATCGACAAAAAAAACGTTAAGCAGTATCCCCTTATGTCAAACGAAAGCTGGACCACGAGACAAAGAATTATGGGTTCAAAGACTGAAGGAAGAATATATGAGTCTAATTAAGGTTTATGCACATTTTTGAGCGGTATCCATATGGTTCTAAAACCCTTGCACAGCTGTTATAACTTTACGTCAATGAAGGATGTTGACATCCGTAAATCTTTTTTTTTCAAGTTTTGCTTTTGATAATTGAAACCAAGAGCATTCATTGGCTCTGCAATAATTTAAATAATTTGGTGTAAATGCGTTTTTCAACACTATCACGAAAAAATCTGATGTCACAAAGATAAATAAATAGGGCGATCGTTTGAAGACGTGGAAGTGTTTAAAATATGAATCAACAGTTGATTACAAATCTTCACGTCAATAACAGCTGATCAAACTGATTTATTGAATCTTTATTTATTTGCATCGAAAGTAGAGAATGACAAAATTTATGATGTTGAAGTTTGCATGGTCAGCCTGCTAACCAATTTTTTTTTTTTTTTTTTCACACCAGAGCGAGAAATGAATATTCAGTAAAACAATCAACATTAAGTCAACTTATTTTTTGCGGGAATTGAAAACTGATTTTACTAGAAAAATTGAAATAATACAACAAGCGAAAAAAGTACTAAATGAAAGAAATATTCTCCGTTGCACACTATCAATGCAGACCTCAATATCAAAGCTGTTGGAACAATGTTATATCTTGCTGTAATGCAAAGATTCTGTGTTATTAACAGCTTATTTCATTTTCCCAAATATTAAGTACGTACAAAATAACAAAGAATCGGACAATGATTGGTTTCGACTGGAATCAAATAAGGAAGGAACTAAATGGTTCGGGAAATGCTGGTACATTCACAACCTATTGAAGTACGAGTTTGATATTGAGTTTGACGTAAGTACGAACTTTCTACAACCTTCATACAATTCTCTAAATACCGGCTTCAGAATTATCTCTCAAGTTTGGAATGTCAGATGAAAAATGAAAATTTTATTTACTGTCTCGTTTTCAATGTTTAATTTGGGTATTTTTAATTTAAATCGTTCATATTTATTTCAATTCGACGCACAACAAAATCGTCATTCGATATACTTCTTTTTAATTGCCTACAATTTACTCCAGTCATGACCATTCCCAGCTGATGCATTATTTGGTAAATTTAGCAAATTATACTTAACTTCCTCAGATTCCTGTTACGTACCCGGTGACAGCACCAGAATTGGCATTGCCGGAGCTCGATGGCAAGACAGCTAAGATGTACAGAGGTGGAAAAATATGCCTAACAGATCATTTTAAACCACTGTGGGCAAGAAATGTCCCGAAATTTGGAATTTCACATGCAATGGCGTTAGGCGTAAGTTTAAACTCAATTGAATTATTCTCTTGTCTGTGATTGAAAATTTATGATAAACCCACATGTTTTTTTTAATTTTCAGCTTGGTCCATGGCTTGCAGTCGAAATTCCCGATCTTATAGAACGAGGGGTTGTAACGCATAAAGAAAAATCCGACGAACAAAAGTCATAGTTCAATTAATAGAGAATTCAATTGAATGGAAGACGAAATAAATTAAACGAATGAAATTTTACAATTAATCGAGATTTTTTTAGATGCGGGAAAGGGCCATTGAATAAATAACTTTAGATAGTGCTTTATACAATTTTTACATTCTACATTTCAAATCGAACCTCCATGAAATTATTTATCCTCGTCAGTGAGCTTTACTTTTTTTGCATCACGAATAATTTGATCCAATTTGTACAAATCCTTGAGAGAAACTTCGCCGGTGCCCCTTTCTAATGGTTTTGGTTGGGAACGGTCCGGCTTCCAGCCCAACATGTAAATTATTTGAAATGTCGCTGGTACATAAATCGATCCATCGTCTTTGGTTTTGCCGTACAATTCTTCGTATATTGCGGCTGCAGCGATCGCAGTATCGCGCTTCAAATGCAATTTCCGATTTCTTGCTGCATTACTTTCGGCCATTCCTGTTTTAAAAACAATTTTCAAAGTTTTCGGCTTCAAGAAACCACCATAAATAAGTCCTAAGTGCTACCTTTTAAATCCCACATGAGTTCAAACATGGAAGGAAAACCGATAACCATCTCGTCCGTGTCTATCGTCAACATTGAAAATCCTGCTCTATTCAACAAGCTTCCAACGTCTCTGATTTGTGTGAATGGCGAAATGTGAGGTGATATGCCACCATCTCTCTCAAGTTCTGCCAATTGGAGAGAACTTCTATGAGAATCATAAAGTATATATTTATATGAGCAACATATGTTATAAAAGATGTAACAGCTTTTATTTTAATATATAGCTCAAATGAAAATCACAATCCTTATGATATTTTTATAGTATTCATTGAACTGTTACTCCCAAAGCAATTGGAGCACGTCATGCCATTTATTCGAGTGTCCTTCTCAGAGTAACGTGCATAAAAATTTCTGGGTTTCAAGGTTTTTTGGGCTCAAAATTGAATGAAAAATCGAGACACTTCTGTTAACAGTTTTTTGTTCAGAAAAATATGGCATTTCAAAATTTTTGAAAGAGTTTCCTAGCCCTTTGGGAGCTGTGTCTTGGCAGTTTGTTCAATCTTTTTCAATAAGGCTCAACCAATTTGGTTTTTGCAAACAAAGTTCAACAGGGTGTTAATGTGATCCTCGATTTTGTTAATTTTACACTGAGAAGGTCTCTCGAATTGATTATTTGGAAATCCTCAAAAAAATGAGTTTTGAATTTTTAATCGCGTTTTTGTTCAAAAGATCTTCATATTTGGTATCTACCTCAATTCGTATAAGGTGTCTCCCCCAAATATTGCAGCAATGAAGACTCCGTCATTTTTCAAGCTATGGATAATTTTACTGAAGCAGCCGGGAAGGTCGTTGACCCAGTGCAGACTCAAACAGCTTATAACAAGATCCAAACTATTTTCTTCAAAAACTAAATTTTCTTCGTCCATTACTTTTTTCTCTATGGTCAGATCCGGCATTGTTTCAGCCTGTTCGACAAAGTTTGGACACATATCGGTAAGAATTAATTTTCCTACAGATTCACCCAATATGTGTTTAGCTACGTGACCTCGACCGCAGCCGAGATCAAGAGCAGTTTTGAATTCTCTCTTTATATCGAAAATTCTGTCGGCCAGACGATAGCCCACTTCGTCCTTAACATAATCGTACAGTTTGACATCAGGCGCTTGAGCTGCTCGCTCCCGTTGCAAAAGTTTTGCATTTCTGTCGAAAACATTCATAACGCTGTCACGCGGCAATTGTAAACACAAGCTCGAAGTGCTCAAACTTCGAGGGATTATTGTGAGAGAACGATTTTTTAAAAGTACTTTCGACATTGTCAACCCCGTTGCGTAATACTGTTAACAATCAATATATAAGCACGTCAACTGTCATTTCGTTTTGACATTCGAGGTAACAAACTGAATGGCTAAGAACGAGAACTTGGTCTGTGTTTGAAGGTTAAGTTCAATCGAAACAACGAATCCACTCTTCGCGTCACAAAATCCGTTTTTAATATTTTTCGTACACTTTGGTTAATTAAAATACAATTTTCAAAATTATTCAATGGCATTTGTTCTTCCACTTATTTCAAAACATTGAACAGTAGCTTGAGTGAGGAACAAAACAAAAAGCATACATATTTTTTACACCGTACTCAACTCATTATTCGTTCACCGGTCTCATAACCTACGTTCGGGCGTAAGAATATTTCTGTTTTTAAATATCGTACGAATGAGGTTTTTTATAGTTGAAATAAAAAGACTCCAAAATCATAAGCATTGCGTTTGGAATTTTTCATCCTAATCCTTGATTGCATCGTAAGTATAATATATTTTTTGTCATACATAATTACAGAGTGTATAATTTCGTTGTTTTAACTAAGGAAAACTGAGGAAAAATCATAGTATTTGATAAATTGATGTGCTGATGTATCTCGTTAATTGCATCCTCACTAAACTTGGCATTTTATTCGTAAATGTTCTGATTTCAATATAAATCGTATTACTGATCAAGTTTGTAGTTGACTCAGAACTTGAACACAGTGAAGGGAATTTGTTTACATCTGGCTGTGAAGGTGACGTTTCAACAGAGATGAAGTCTGCATCAGAATGTAAAAAGTTTTCACATATCACTTGTGAGCCACATAAATAGTACGTTTGTGCATAAATTTATATAAAAATTGAGCTTTAGAATTGCTTTCGAAAATTAGAAAAATGACAGATTGGAGTAGTTGCATTGCATGGGAGATAAAAGTAGAAAAATAATCAAAGAAATATTCTCATGATGGAGTGCGAAATATTTCATCCCCGAGAAATGAACAATATGACGATTCAGAGTACTATCAAAAACAAAATTCATTCATGAACTGTTGAAAAACAACACCAACGCTAGGTTTCGAAGATTGCTGTGCACGTTGAAGATTACGAGTACAACTGATTATTTTTCAGTTCAAAGAGAAAACATGGTGAGTGAAGAAATTACGGAGTCTCCAAAAAAGCCACAACAGCCAGTCTTCAAGAATTCGTCCTTTCAACAGCAATTTAGACCGATAAGTACATCCGGAAAGAAGAGAACTTGGCGCTCCCTCAAACAAGTTCTCGCTCAAGAACGATCCTTACCGTGGCCACCGGAAGTTGTTCACTGCAAGTTTTTTTTCTTATTTCTCAAGAAGAGTCAGCAATATAATAAAAAATCGCTGTTGAAATACTTTTTTTTTCTTTTATCAAAAAAGATATCCTAGATTCTCAGTAATGATGATGAAAATGACAAAGCCATGAAAGAAAAATGAGCAAAAAATCTGTTCAGAACTTTACGCGATTTTATATAGTTTTGCTGATTTTCGTTGTTATTTTTCTTTTGAATGCTGCAACATTATTTTGATCGTATCGACAATTTCAGACAGCTGCATAAATGCTCCTCCGAGTTTTAAGCCTGCAAAAAAATACTCGGACATTTCTGGTTTACCGGTAAGTTCAAAGAATGTTCCCCTATATATTATTTCTTATAATAAAAACCAAAAATTTTTCTAGTGGAAACAAAGGGCAGTGTTCGAAAGGAAAAAAATACTTTGCATTCATTTTATCCGGCAAACACGTCGTACAAGTTTCATTACAAATCCTTCGTTTTCTTATTGTTCCTCTTCTTTTTCAATTAATCTCTTGCAGGCACGATACACCGATCCTCAGACTAAATTGTACTACGCGACTGCTGAGGAATTCTCAACGGTCAGAAGTTTGCCGATGGACATAACTGCCGGGTATCTTGCACTACGAGGTGCTTCTAGTATTGTCGGTTGAACACTCTCGTCAAGGAAACAAAAAAAAAAGCCAATAATAATAATAATTACACGGTAATTCGTGCAAAAATGTGTAACTCTCGTTATTCTCCAGTTTATTTCAGACTAAAAAAAAGAAAGAGCGTACGGGCGGTGCAAATTTTTTTGTAAAAGTTGAAAAAATAAAGAAAAAGAAAAGGTGATAACTTCTCGAACATAAACTGGTATCGATTTCAATTGCAAATAATGAATAATCTCTCGATTGCCTATTCCTTCAAAACGAGTGAACTTCATTCGGAAGCAAGAAAGTTCAACAAAAAGTATGAACACTTCAATTGTTGTTGACTTATTCCAATGGGAGAAAAAACAAATGATCAGTGGTCGTATTGATGGAATACGCATTCGACTATTTTCCATGTTTAGATTTGCCACGAGAATTTGTGTCTTGTGTGTGTGTGTGTGTGTGTGTTTGTGTGCACTTAATAAAAAGTTTGGTAAACGGTGGCACGATCATGGTCTCCATAAAGTTGTTTTGTTCTTTTTCAAATCATTTTTTTTGTCATCTTTAAATATTTTACACATTCAATCGACCATCATTAAAAAAGCTTTTTTCCATTACAACTTATTTTACGAACTAAATCTAAAGAGAGGATGGTGGGGGAGAGAAAGAAGGCGGGTTGTCAGTACGAGGAAAAGAAAGGAATCGAGAGGTCGTTAAGGGGCCTTACGATGGACACTATATTGCCGTTGACGTAGTTATTATCGGCTTGCGTCGATGATTAATTATCACCGGGTACAATCGCCCAACCTCTTATTTGCTTTTCATTCGTCTACTACACGTCACATTGGCCCTTCCGCAAATTTGCAATGATTGCAATCACAAAATTGAATTTTCTTTCTCTTCCTTCACGGTCAAACTTCACACGTACAGCCAGTGATACGAGGATTACGTATCATGACTACACATTTCGTGAATATCTTGTACCGTCATGCTTTTATTGTGTTTTTGTTGTTGTTGTTGTTGTTGTTGTTTTCTCCGAATTTGATTCTGTCTTGTTAGTTTTTGATGATGTTCTTTTACGAGGATTAAAGTGAGTTTATTATCGAATCTTCATTTTGCTGTTGGCTTCTCTTCACTCGAGATCGGGCAACTCTTCGTCGTCACTGTCTGATTCGGCTGCGTCTTCTGCACCATCGTCCAAATCATCCAGACTTGGCTTGGCGTCCTTACCGCCTCCCAGATATCCCAAGTCTCGCATCACCTGCGAATAATCGCCGAACTAATGCATCGCATCGGGAAGTCAGATTTAGGCTCACACAATGTTATTTTGCTTACGTTCTAAGGGAGGGCCAAACATTTTCAACGGGCACACGAAAAATTGTGTCAAAAAGTTTAAACAGTCTTTAGACAAAGTTCAACAAACTTTTTCAAGAGAATATGTCATTTCGAAATGTTTCTGGGGCAGACGTTTTGAAATTACAATGAGTTAAACAATCTGAGTAATAAATACGTTTAATATTCGAATGATGATATAATTTTTAGCTTTTTTTAAGAGACCTTCTCAGTATCACATTCGAGAAATGCGGACTTTCACAAACTTCCTATTAAATTTTGGTCGCAAAAGTCGAATTCTTTGCGTCGCTAGAGCCTATCTCGTAACAAAGTTAAATTTTGAAATGGCCACTGTGTTATAAATTCCAATGAAAATTCCAATATAAATTCCAAAAAAGAAAAAATCCTCCTCAGTCCCCCAGAGATTGTCGAGGCGATATCATTTTTTAGCACCATTTCGGAGAAACCAAAAATGTTATGATTCTGTTCTTTGAGATAATGAAAATCGAAAATTCTCATGTCCGATACAATGAGAAGGTGCCTCAAAAACAGGGAATTGATTAAGCATTTTTTTTTCTTTAACGTTAGGCAACTAGCCACAGCAAATATATTAGAAACCTGCATGCATTATTATTATACAACACGCAAATCTTCATCACTCGAAAAACACAACGAATTATTTGACAAACTTTTAACGTCACCTCCATTGGTTTCTTTTTCAAACATAAAAAAAAGTTTATCCAGAACGTTGAGAATTGAAAAAGTTCTCGTATATTTAAATCAGGGAATTAGAAGTTTGAGCATGGAACATAAGTTTATGTTTCGAGTTTATTAATAAAAGTGTATTTTTTTGCGAAATGTAAAAATTGAGAACGGGATATATTTATAGCATTACCGATTCTAAGTCCTTTGGTTGGCTCTCGCTATCCTCCTCACTGTCATCCTCGTCCCTCCATTTGTTGAAATCGCTCTTGAGCCAGTGGAACTTTTTGTCCTCCTTGGTGAGACGAGGCCAGTAAGGTCCCTCTTCTTTCTTGTGAAGGACAAGTTCGTACACTCTCTCCTTTGGACTTCGGACAGTCTTCTCCGGGTCAATGTTTTTATAGAGATTAATCGTTAACTCATGCATTTTGCGATCGGTGCCTCCAACCCCTTTGAAATAAATCTTGTCCGGTTCAATTTCAAGTGTTGGATCTTTGCAGTCTTCTAAGCATATTGTTACATAAACAATACTGGCTCTCTGAGCCCATATTATGGGAGGCGGGATGACTCTGAAAAAATCAATGACATTTAGTTGAAGAACTTCACTTTTATTTTCCAATCAACATTTTCATTGAGAATAATATTGTTACAAAGTTTCACAATTGAATTTTGTCGGACTACATGCAAAACCAAAATATTTGATTAACTTGTATAACATTTTTTTGATAAATAGTTTTGTACATTTTTTCAATCAATATATTTGTAAATGAATATGATCGGAATGTTGTGTTTGATGAAGTTTTAAACGACGTTTTTTGTAAACATGCAAAAAAGACAGCTACAGCAACAATGTAGCAATTGAAAAAGTAGTAACTACAATTCAAATTTACGAATATTCTGTTGCCACATTTTTCTTAAATTTAGAACAAATCGTTGATTTTTTTTTCGTCGAATCTCATATATTTCGTTATCTATGTGAAATAGTAGAAAAAAAAGAAATGGATGAAGCACGTACAGAATCGCGGGTTCGAAAACTACGATAGCGAACTAGAAATCTGAGTACTCATTTGCATAAGTGGCATTTCAATGGTTTCTCGTTGTTTTTTTTTTTTTTCATTGTTACATCATATTGTTCTTTTGAGTTTTGCATACTTTTTTTTTTTACAAAACACGCGGTCAACTTTTTTGTTTGCCGAATAGGTTAGGCCGCATAGCGATAATTTTGCGAGTCATTGTAAGAAATATCTTGATAATTGTCCAGATCAACGCCGGAGAAATTGGAGGATAGCTTGGCTGAGGCTTGTTGGATATAAATATTGGCGGTAGGAATATTTGTAACGATCGATTGAAAGGAATCGGATTTATGAAATACGATTCTTCCGGCGTTCGGCGAAGCGAGATTACGATAATCAAACGGCAGAGGGGGAGAGCGGGATATCTCGTGTTACGCGAGTTTGCACGATCAAATCTCTCATAGCTGTGGTCAACCCGGCCGGCGGGCAAAGAAAAATGGCATGATTGCGAATTTGATAGACATTTATTTGCCTCGCAGATGTACATTCATTTTTTGTTGTGTTGAGAAAAAGAGAAAAATTCGTTTGAGGGATGAACATTTTGTCGTCAAACCAAAGAGAATCAATAAAATTCCTCGTGCAACATGGCGGTCTTTCGAAAGCCACAAGCACCATTATAGCACACGCACATTTGAGACTATTTCGGAGTAAAATTAACGATGACTCGATCACGCATATCGTTCATAGACAAATATTTGATGTTAGCGATATTCGTATTGTTTAAATAAAGACTACTTACTGGTTTTCTTGACTCATTTTAGCAAAGACTTTGCCTTTCGTACACTCGAAGGAAACAAACACAGAGCGCACACTCACGTATCGCGCCGCACGAAACTGATTCGAGAATGTTTCCGACTCCCCTCACTCCCTCCCGCCCCGTATCGACCAAACAACATATTCAACGAATTCAGCCAATGAATGCGCTGCTAGACCTCCGAGGAATTGAATACTTCCGAGCGCGCAATTTAAATCTACGATCACCAATATGATGTTTTTTACTTAGATATTCTCATTCTGCCAAAAAATCGTAGAATAATTAAGTTATTGTCCATTTTCGAGTGAACTTTTTAAGTAAAAAAATTCACAGCAACAACATATGGTCGCAAAAGTAACCGAAATCATCAATGTCCATTGATTCAGCCGCCATTCGATGAGACGGAAAAAAATTGTGTAATTTTTAATATCTTCGATATTTTTGAATGAAAAATAGAATCACCGTGTGAAAGATAATCGAGATTGAGACTAAAATATGTAATTTATAGGATTTTCAAATGATCGCTTTTAAAAAGTTTGGTACAAAACATGACGATTTAAAAATATAAACCTTTATTTATTTCGTGGAAACATTAAATGTAGTGAAAGTTCTGTAATTTGAGCAAGGGCATGAAGTTTGCAAAAGTGTAATTAAACACCGGAAATACTAAAGTGAAGCCGCGCATGCGCTTTGAAATACGAATTTAGCGGCTGACGTCACAGACTCTTCGTAAAAGGTCGGGTGATTTCGGGACTCTTCGAGAGTTATTCGAATTCACGATTTTACACTCGCAGTATGTCAAACCAATCAAAAATTATCTTAAGTTTTTTTTCTCTGATAAAAAGTAAATAATTACTGAATGTCCAGAAAAAAAATTGCATTACAACTGTCGAAAGTTAATGAAATTTCATGAGGAATTTTCTTACAGCAAAATAATTTTCGAAGATCTTATAGAGAAAAAGTTGCAATGCACATCAATTCAACAATTACAACGTGCGTCATTTGGCAGTTTTGAACACAAACGCGAAAAAGTTAAATGTTAATTTGACTTGAGTGCCAGAGTGTCTATAACGTCTAGAAAGAAAACGCATCGACATTTTGTTACTTCCTAAAGTTTCACACTTCAATTGGAATGACTGCGGTGGCGTTTTTGGTATTTACGGTATCGAAATATGAGTTTTCGAAGAGAAAGTAAAGTATCGCGGCTTCGACAAGCGGATCGCGAGAGATGGTCGATATTTTTTTTCGAAATGCCTCGTTGGAGCTCGGGTGTCCTTCATGATTGTGCGTACTCGTAACTATGCGATGTTTTTTATCCCTAGTAAGTGTGTAAACACACATATATATGTGTGTACTGTAAATATATAGCATTATGGGTATTATGGAGAGATAATGATGTTCGAGCGGGAAGGAAGAGTCAGCGTTGAGCGGCGGCGGGAGGAGGGGGGCATAGAGAACACGGGATTGTAGGTCATTCCATCATCGTGTGTTTAACAGCGTGAATGGTGGGGAATACTCGTGTACCCTTCTGCCTCGGTTGGCGGCCACGAACTAACTGGACATGGAGACGGTAACCGCCAGTCTCTTTCTCCTGCAGGTTCGATTCAGGTGATAGAGAAGTGACGGCATTCTCATAGTGCGCACACAGAACAGAACATAACAAAGTCATCCGTATCGTCTTGGAAGTTCGTGTTGTTAAAATATATCGTTGAGAAATAAAATCGACGTCTTACTTTTTCAAGGGGAATAAAATCAATAATAAAAACACCATAAACACATGAAATTGAATGTAAAGAAAAAAACTAACCACTAAAAGACCGGAAATAAAGTTGTAGCAGCACGTGCTGTAGTGTGGTTTTCCCAAGCGCGGAGTGCATTAACCGCGGACAGCTCGGCGGAGAAATCGTCCATTTCCCTGCTTTGATTAAAACAGTTCACTCTTGTGTTATTTTTTTAAATATATACATAAAAAATACCGAAATAAATAGTGTCCAATAACGAACGAATAAAGGGTTGCATAAAGAAGAGACTCAACAACAGGTCGTCGCTGATAGGATGTCGGGAATTTTAATCAGCTGCTAACCGGCGTGTTAATGAACGCTTCGTTAACGTCATGTCGTCCAGCTCGTTGTTCTACAAGGACAAGTACGCCGTAAGTTTCATATTATAATTGTCATTATTATTGCTCTTGTTGTTCTTTCGACTCTCCATACGTGGTGACAAATTTTATCATCACAGAAAATTGCGCCAAAGAATAGGTCGTTTTTCGATTTGACATCCGGTGCCAGATATTTCAACTGCAAATTATATATCAACAGATAGCCCATAGCTATAAATAATTATTATATCTTACATCTCCTTGAGGATGATCAGGAGGTATAATCGTAGACAAAAGTTTTCTTATTTTCATTTTTCAGTGTTTTGATGGCTTTTTTTTTACTGCGATGTGAAATTTCTTCGTGAATTCAACTGGCAAACACACTTATTATATTTTCGTAATTATTCGAAAGAAAATTGAGTCCCTGTTATCAAATTTTATTCGTTTTAAATTTAATAATGAAGTGACTGCCCAACATTTTATCGTAAATTTATTCCCCTATAACTTTGTCTACGTAAGCACAAATTATCGAAAAATTGGTAGCTTTTTTTCTCGACATCTTTTGCCTACTTGAGTGCACCTGAAAACAGTTTTGTCGCTTGACTTCGTGCAAATTTGTCGAAAATTATAATTGCTGTAACTCGTGAACGGCTGAATGGGGTCTCTTGACATTTTTAAACCAACCTCGGGACAAAGATACTAATAAATTAATCAGTGAAAATTTCGGTAACATGGAATAGCAATTTGAATAAATGTTCCAAACACCTTCGAAGAATTCTCACTCCATTGAGATTTATTATAACAGTCCATTCGTTCAATTAGTTTTTTTTTCCTCATATTTTGTTATCTGTTTACTGAAGAATTTTTTACAAATTTCATACAATAATTCGATGACGATTTTCTCGGTCGTAAAATAATCCACTAGATGAAGAAGTTTGTGCATTTTTCTTATCACGTTACATCGGAAATTTTATCATCTCGCGAAAAAACATAGGCTGACAAATTATTCGAATATATCTACACGAATCGGTAGTCGATTTGTCGATTTATTTTTCTCCGTAAGTTTACGACAGAAAGTTTCTGGTTTCAAGCGCGGACTTGGTTTCTCGTACAGATGCATTATGTGTATCGCATATACAGTGGACTATATATACAGTGCACCATGTAGACAACACCTGACACTTTCACGGATATTTAACTATCGATAGTAAAACGTGGCGAGGAGCCTAGACTTCGTGACTAAAAAGCAAAATACATGTGTATCCATAAAAATGACTATTGCGTCGTGTACTTCACTCGAAGCAGCTTCGATCATCATTTTCTTTACGTGAAAATTTTAACTGCTGCATTCTCCTCCTTGCTAATGTATAATTGCACCTTTTGCAAGAATACAACAAAAAAAACGCACTAATTGAGCAACGATATTTTAATAAGTCTACGACTTTTATTCGTACGCAATAAAAAATAACGCGACAACCACGAGTTTAGAGACGGAGAGAGAGAGAAATCTCTAAGTGGAAAAATTAAAATTTTATATTTTCTCGGTAAATCATTATAAACAGAAGTGAGAAAATAGAAAAATGATTTTATTGTTATGTTACTTGGATATTAAGGAGGTTCGATCGTTTCTCATGCGTTTGATGAATTCCCAGTTTAATTGTTTAAAATTCGTATGAATCTTCTTAACAATCATCTTCAACTGTGAGTAAAATTTGAGCAAGTTTGACCGTTCAGAAATCGATTTATTAATTTTAAAATATCCTCTTTTTTCGTAACTTCCCATAAGACCTCGTGTTAAAGGTGCGATTTTAAACACTGAATATCTCGATTCCCAAACGGTGAACCCTCCTCAAATTTTTTACACATTATAATACGACGCTCCAGAAGATTTATGCAAAATTTCAAAAATTATCCTGGAAATTTGTATTTGTATTTGTATTTGATCATTGAACCTCGTAAAAAACAATGAGAATTACGGTTTCCCGAAGTATTTTCAAACGGAATCTTGTGCCAAAAGTTAGAGGAACTGTGACAAGAATTAATTGATGATTTATTTTTTATATTGCCATTAAATCGAGATTGAAAACTTGAGAATTCAGCATGCTTCTCGAGCACTAAAAATACAATTGAGTTCATAATATCCGCGAAACGCAGTAGTGAGATCATCGAGCACATGTATATGTTTGCACTCACTGCATAATTACGGTAAGCGAGTTCCTATAATTATTCTCATATCCGATACAAATGCTACGTATACTCTCAATGTTACTCGGTGACATTATTGTTCGTATAATAAATAAGTTAGTTTAAAAAAAGAAGGTTAAAGGCGGTATAGACGTAAAATAAACAGAGATACGTTATCGAATCCGGCGTCTTTTGCTGCAAAGATGTTGAAAGAGTCTATCAACCGTTGAAATCGTGTTACGCCTCATTTTCTACTGTTTCTTTGAAATCTGGATTCTGCAAATATTTTGCGTACTTTGATACGAAGCTTTGATCCACCGAAGCGGTTCGTGAAAGTGAAAAAAAAGAAGATAAAAGCCATTGTATCTTTGAACCGGAAGATATGAACGATCGACGGTTCGTGTGGTAGCTTTAAATGTATAATTTACGCGAAACACACTTCAGTTTCACTTTCTAAAGTGGATGAATGATTAGTTCGATCATTTCATGCGTATTTCTATATGAAGCATACAATTATATTCATGAAAGATATTCCACGTGATTTTTATTTCGTTAAGAGCATGAATTAAAACGTTAAGTCTGGCTGACGTGCAACTTACTTTTTTTTTCTAAACCAATTAACAACATTCATTTTTTTGTTTCATAAACATCAAGAATTTCATGAAAAATGTATTGCATTTTTGATCACTACGCCATTATACGATGTTGATTTTTGCATCGTTCAAAGGCATCGGAATTCTTTATTCTCTGCCCTCAATTTAGAGGCGCGTTTTCGTTTAGTCAATTGGAGAAAACGAAAAAAAATGACGTCATGACTGTTGTCATGGATATTATTTTAATGAATATCAAAAAAATTTCGGATTGAAACAATGTATTCGCGTGTGTTGTTTTTTTTTGCTCGATCAGAAATTCTGTAGACAGCAATTCAGTGATATTTGAGCGTTGTGTCATTTTTACTTTAAAAGTTCCCTGCTCTCAAATAAAAAACGGTAAAGGTTGCCTATTGGCGAATTATTTGGGAAATAAAATGAAAACTTTATTCCTTACTCATTCGATAGTGATCTCAATCGAGACGAGTTAAAATTCATATGCCGTGTATATTAATTTCGCAATGAACACGCGCAGAAAGGCGATCGAGATCGCGAGAGATCTAGAGAGATCGGTTGAAGGAACCAGCCGAGTTGCAATTACACAGCAGGCGGAGAAGGATCTTGTGAGATAAATAATAATGGTGGGAGAAAACAAGCAGGATGATTCATTTTTTTTTGTCGGTCACCTTTACTGTATCGTGTGTGTGTACGGAGGTTTGCACTAGTGATTGGCACGAGGTGATGCAGTGGCAATAAGCTCGGTACAAAGCAACGTTAGCTAAACACTGTTTCATTTCTTATTGTTATTATTATTGGTAAATAATATCAAGAGTGTACGGTCTCGCAATAGGTGAAAAGTGAAGGATAGTCTTTGATAAAAATTTCAAAAAATATATAGGTTGGTAAAGTATTGTAAATGTCGTTTTTATGTCGACGAATTTGGAGTAAATCGTTAAATGTCCTTTATTCCATATCGTGCCTGTGTTATGGACTTGAATTTTATTATATAATTATTTCACGACTCGATTTCCTGTCTACAAAACACTGGCTATAACGCATTATTTCTTAGCTCCATAGCAGCCGTTCGTACTGACGAATGAGCGTATATAAATCTTGTTACATTTCATCATCGATCATCAGGTGTGTCTGTGTGTGTGTGTATTTTACCAGTACCAAACGATCATCGTTATTATTGACTCATCGTAAAAACGAGGAGCTCAAATACGCCTAGTTCTCTAACAAGGATACATGTTTTTATTGATACTCAATTTTATTAGACACGATTTTTGTTTGTGAAGTGAACAAAACTATCCAAATCGAAGATCGTGCTTCGACTTTGTGTGCATGGTTCTCAGGATTATCGGGGAATCCATTTAAAATAACTCCATTAGAAACATGATCTAGTGTTATTTTTATTGCATAATTTATTACCTTTATTATTATTATTATTATTAGCTTCGACAAGTGTAAAGTTTCAAAATGATTCAGCTTCCTGTTTTCGAGATATTGACAATCGAAGATCGTACATACATGGATTTAACATTTTTTTTGTTCTCAATTTTGGAGATACATAGTCTTTTTAGTAATAATAATGGAGAGTTTTGACCGTTTACTTTCGGAGATACAGCGATGTAAAACTGTCTCCATTGAAAATATGGAAAGGTATGGCTATTCGAAAACTCTCAACTTAACTTTGTATTAGACATTTTTCCGGAAAGTATATATGCGCGAGGAGTGAAAGCGGTAGAGCAGGGAGAAAAATGCACGATCGCACAGCGACGCCCGATAAGAGCGCGTAGCCTTGTTTAGCGGATTCAGGTGACGCAGAGTAGAGAAATGTCCTTCATTATTAAAAGGACGTATATTCCGATGTGAGAATGGCTCCAGAAAGTCGAAAGAACAAAAGTTTCCCGAAACGGCCGATTGTAAAACTGAAAAATTACTTCCCTGCGATTGCAGCGTCGACGAATTTAATTCAAATCAGGACCAATGGAATGAGGAGAAAAAATGAAAAATCGCCGTTTATATAATCTCAGATTTTTTGTTTAATCATCAAATACCATTTTTGCAAGATTGTTTTTCTGAAACTTTGCGTTAATCTTCTTGAGCGTCGTATTATGGTGGGTCAATAATTTGAGAAGGTTTCATCGTCTGGTAATCGAGATATTCAGTGTTTAAAATCGCAACTTTAACATGGGGTCTTATGGGAAGTCACGAAAAAAGACGATATTTTACAACTAATAACTCGATTTCTAAACGGTCAAAGTTGCTCAAATTGTATCCACAGTTGGGTATGATTGTTAAAAAGATTCACACGAATTTCAAACAATCTAACTTGGAGTTTATCGAACGCATGAGAAACGATCGAACCTCCTTAAAACAACAAAACTTGGGCAAAACCGTCATTATATTTCAGTACGTAAGAGGCAGAACTAGCGCTGACTTATCTTTTTTGGTAATTAAGAATTTCCCTCTATTACATTCTGTAATATTATCAGATTATAATAAGATTATTAACTTTTGAACGTGAGGTTAGTACGAGACTTCATATCGCTAATATTGCAGGCGTTCATAATTGTGATTAAAATAATGTTTTTGAGATAATTTTAATATCGTATTTATGGAGAAATGTGTTTTATCACAAATGCAAAGCCCGTTATATCTATTTACAAATTGCGCAGATACCTTTTATGCGATTTTCACGTTGCCTTCTACACATAGCGAAATTAGTGCGGTGAACAAATACTAAAAATCTTTCGAGCTACCGCGACTCATGTATAAAAACATATCATAGAAAAAAAAATGGAGATATGTTACAAGGTTGTTATATTGTACATATTGCTTTGTTCGTATATCTCGTTCGGGTACTCGTCTCTGCGATGCGACCGCGAGATTGGCGCAACGTAGAAGCAATTTAGCGGCAAATGCGCGCAACTGCGGGATCGCCTCTCATCAAACCGGCGGTCTTATATTATTCATTATCATCAATCGTCAAAACGTGGGTGCCTGTATTTAAAAGCGTAGGTGTATTAATTCCGAATGGGCACGGTTTCGTGCGGAAAGCTTCTGTGGGTGGGTTTTATATTTACTGAGAAATCTCTTGATTGATTGGCGAAATCAATATTATAATAACAATGTATCAAGAATGGTTATGTCATTTTTTTACGCTCAAAAGTTTAAATAAACTAATAGATGCCAAAAACAGGATTCCAATAATTTTCATGTACTCAAATAATTGTTTAAAATTGCCGAAAATTACACGATCTGTGGTTAAAATTTTATAAAACAGTTATGACGATGGCTCCGACTGTACGCTTCGAGCTTTGAGCTTCAAATGAATTGACAAAAAAACGGTATATGTCGAAGACGAATTTTTTTCAATGTATTTATTTTCACAAATGGGCAGAAAAAATCACTAAATGCTTGTGTGAAGAGCCTTTTTTACTAAATTTTATCCATATCTATTAGTGTTATCAAAAACTTTATGTTGAAGAAAAAAAACGTTCCGTTTATTCACAGGAGATGATGCCATCGAATAAATATTATTTTGCAGAACCCAATTTTACGACGTTGTTTGGCGGAAGTAATCGTTTAATCGAGCATTTAGTTTATTTCGATGAAGTTCGTTGATTTCTGGGACAATTCACACCCACAATTTTGTATTTTGCAATTTTCTTTCTTTCGCAGGATCTTTATCGCGATCTTGAGGGTTCGCGGTGTAAATAGAAAAATGTATGTAATACACATAAGTAAAGATACGGTAGATATATACGTGGCTAAAAGCGGGTGCGTGATTTGTCTTGCACCGTTTCTCAGATCGAGATCGTGCGGGCACGAGCTATAAGCACTTGTGGTTTTTCGTAAGACCCGTTATTCTCGTCTATACTCCCACTTTTCTCTCATGCAAGATGTTAGTTCGTTATATCCCGGATCACAATTTTAGAATCAATCTACAAAATAATTTTAATTATTTTAAGTGATGTAATAATTAATGAACTTTTTTTTATTAATCCTTCATTTTAAACCATTCATTTATCAGTCGATAATCTATCAAATTATGAAGAATTTCGAAAAACATATTTTAATGTGACGTTTTGACACAAATCACTGGCCCATTCATACTGCATCAACAAGAATCTTTTTTCTTCTTCTTTTACCTCACATTTAAAGACGACTTCCGACTCTATTACGTAGAATTCAATCACATATTTTAACAAGCTATGTCGTTCACCAAACGATTGACAAAACTTTTTCGGATTGACAACAATACAAAACACGCCCAAATACGTAATAATACATACAAGTGAATGTTTTATTCGAGTTATTACGTATGACAGACATTTCTTGAGACACTAAAATTCCTGAAATCTATAACATTGTGTACCGTGCCTTGAGAATTCGTTTAGATTATTTTTTTCTCCAGTTGCCTGAATACTCTTCTACGAAATGAGTTGCTTTGACATGAGAAATAATGTGTATTCTCGTATGTGAATCATTTATAATTTGCCTCGACATGACGTATCGAATCTGTCAATTGACGAAGACGAAGAATTTAAGTGAATCAAAATTTATATACGTACGATCCACTAGTTTTTTGTTATCTGTGTATACATATGGTAATACCTAAATCAAAATTATGTACGATACGTATGTATATAAATATGTTACTAATTCAGTGTATCGTAACGGGTAACGGATAATTATATCGATAGTATGTACGTGACAAGCCATCTCGTCACGTATGAAAATCCCCGACAGCATTGGTTTTAAATGCATACTGAAGTAGCGGTTTTGTGATGGGATCGAGGCAGCAAATGATCCTTGAGGCTGATTGAATATTCGTGCTAGTATACGTAGACATTTTCATGTCAAATACCGAACTGCAGGAGCATTTGATATTTGTAAATAAAATTAGTGGTATTTATTATTGTTATTATTTGTGGAGAGCCCGAAGTCAACTGAACAGAAGGTCTATCAACACGTAATTTTCAAACTGCCAGCATCGATTGTTTTGGGATACTGGTGTTAGATCCGTAATGCGGTTCTCAAGGACGAATTTTGAAAAGGTATGCAAATTTGATACAGTGTAGAAATGGCCTGACGTAAGACTTTTTCAAATTTAGCTGTTGGATGATTTAAGGAGGCTTTTTGTACACTCTCAGTTAAAAGTACATTTTTTCGAGAAATTTACCTTTATAGTGATCGTACAATTAATTGATAAAACAAAATAATTAATAAAACAAAATATAATTAAAAAAAAGTAATTTAATTAATAAAACATTAAATGTTTCGGGGTGAAATTAACGTGGCTTCATCGTTAAGACGCAACATTTTTGTTTCCATAATTTTTTTCTCGCATTACATGGCAAAGTATTTGCTTTACTAAATACATACTCTGACAAATTATCCGAATGTAACCTTTCGAAACTGTTTTATCAGCCTCGATATGATTGTGTAAGTAATCCATAAAAAAATCATTGACTTCGTAGCATTTTAAATATATTTCTCAAACATTCTCAAATGTTTTATGTGGCAAAAGGAATGGAAGATTAAGCTGATGAATTTATTGCTTTATGAATGAATTTTTATCGAATAATATCAACTTGATTCCCGATCAATGAGCATCGATTTACAATTCGATCAATCGAAATGGATGTTCAGTTTCACATATTTATGAGGTTCCAACAAGGTTTTTTTAATCAAGATATAAATCAATATTTTTTAATAGTTACGAGTTCAACCAAATGGTACAAGAAAAAGAGTAATTGATAGAAGTAAAAAGGTTTACTTCATCGTCCCAAGAAGTCATAATTATGGCTTCTTGGGACGATGATAGACAACTCCAGAATATGCGGATAATCTTCCTGACGTGCGGGCATCTCCCGAAGGAATGAATTCTTTTAAGATGTGCATTACGTGTGTGTACATAAGACCCCAGAAAACGTAACGTTGGGATACTGCGGCAAAGTTCAACCGGCTCTTACGCTTTGGACGTCTTAGCGTGTTTTATTTGATTATATAATTATTGGATAAGATTGTACGTGGTCGAGGAGTCAGGGGGGCATTATCCGCGTAACTTGTAGTTATACTGTACAGATAAATCTGAATTAGACGTTTTCGTATGGGTAATACTTCACATAATGTATCCTCAAGTTTCAAAATTAAAGATTCAAGTTTTTCCTTTTTTTGTTCACTACCAATTGCTCTTTGCTGCTTCTTTCCAACGGTATATTGAATTAAGGAGGATCGATCGTTTCTCATGCGTTCGATAAATTACAAGTTTAATTGTTTCAAATTCCTATGAATCTTCTTAACAATCATACTCAGTTGTGAGTAAAATTTGAGAAAGTTTGACCGTTTAGACATCGAATTTTTAGTCGTAAAATATCGTCTTCTTTCGTGACTTCCCATAAGACCACGTGTTAAAGTTGCGATTTTCAACACTGAATATCTCGATTACCAGACGGTGAAACCTTCGCAAATTTTTAACACATCATAATACGACGCTCAAGAAGATTCACGCAAACTTTCGAAAAATTATCCTGGAAAAATTGTATTTGATCATATTGCCGTCACTTTGTATATACTGTTATGATTATGGGGATAGAATCTCATTAAAAAATTCAAGTGTAATAAAGAATCGTTTTTATGTTATCATCGATTCCATGCTTACGTTTTATCTGGATCTTATAGTATGAAGCAATGCGTAATACAGTGGTGACAAAAGTGCGGCAAAGTACTTGGTCATGATTGTGATCACTTAGAGTAAAGTAAGCAAAAGGTAATTCGAAGTTTTGCAATTTTTCAGAGAGGTTTTCTAAAAATATATACCATTAGTTCAGTCTGGGTTAGAATTTTCGTTAGTATGTCAAACTGTGAGGTAGAAATGAAATGAAATCGAAAGGCTCTTCAGAAGCAAACGTTCGACCTGATCTAGAATGTCTTATATATATTTATATATATACATAAAAGACTCCTCCGGCGTTTGCGCATACACAGTATCTCCGATGGTTTATCCATACATAATATTGTAAATATATATGTATAGACAGACCGATAGCACCAGCCCCGACGGGGGTGAAAGTCTTATGTCAGAGACATGCATCTTATTATGCTGGACAAGCGACCAGCCCACGCAATAACGAGACGAGACGTCTTTCGTAGTTGTATAGCTCTTGGGGTTTATATATGCCTCTTAGAAAGGGAGAGAGAGAGAGAGAAAGAGAGAGGGAGAGGGAGAGAGGGAGGAAGAGAGAGGTCAACGATAGTAGATCTCCTTCACAGCTCCCACGGAAAGTTATTTCCTTCTCGATAAATACAAGCCACACTTTGCCGACTGATGAATGGCGATTCATCGGATCATCTTCATGGTGGTATATATGCGAACGTAAATATTTTACAGCTTCAAACGTGTATATACTTTTTGTGTATATTCAAACAATGTCTAATGTTTAACGTACCAGTTCTACAAATATATACGAAAAGATTTTTCGGAGAACGTTTGTTTATTTAAATTTCTCTTTCCTCCCCTGTTTTCAACGATTTTTTAATTATTTTCTAACGCTCCATCACCGAACAAACCAATCAAAACGTAACTATCAATTTCATATTTATCATTCGTCATTTCAAAACTTTGGTGTAAAATCCAACTTCATTATCGATATTGAAAAAATACAATTGTCCAGCAAAACTTTCGATTAAGTCTAAGTCCTGGTAAAAGAATTTGTTCCTCAAAAGGAATCCCATTAAGTTTCAAGACAAATGGCGGAGCGACTTATTTTTTGAGTTTGGGTTTTAAAAATCACGAAAAAAAAACAAAGTTTAATCCACCATTTATCGTCCAACTAAATGGAAATTAGTTTGACAACAAAACGCTCGTATTGGTTTGTTTTCAAATTGAAATACGTGCTGTATATATACGTCTATGATTTTGTACAGTTATTTACTACGTGCCTTCGATAAAGCTATTTACGTGACGTATCAGATGAAGAGCGATACCCTAGTGGTACAAAATATTTAATTTATACCCTCGCTAAATATTAATACCGCACTTTGCAAATATCCGTTACGTATATATCTATATGAGCAAATACAGTTTGGTAGGGAGATAAATCACTTTGAGAAATAAACTCGAGTTACGATCTTAATATCGAGGCGTGTGCACGATAGTTTCGCACGTATACATCTGGCCTGTATCATCATTCTTAATGTTGATTCAATGCCTTTCACAGATCTATACTAAACCAAGAGCCGCGGTGTGCTGTTCTGTAATAACAAAGATACGTTTATAATGTATGTACACTGTGAATTCTCACGGCATGCGGTGAATGCTTTATAGATGCTATTGGCAGTATTACGCATTTAATGTATTGCTTGAAACACTAGCTTCATTAATATACCATTTGAAAAATAATAATTTTCTGGAATCTGCAGCAATGTGAATTGTAGAATACGATCGTTGGCCCTATATTTCTTCTGTTATAAATTCAATTAAATGTGCGAATAATTTAATTGTGCATTTATATTAGAAAAATTATTTCTAAAATGTGAAGCAATAAGAAGAAGTAAATGTAGTTCCAGTTCTTGGATTACTTGCTTAGGTGTAAGAAAATTAATTGTTTAACAAGATAAAAATATTTTATAGTCAATTTATTCTACTTTCGATATTTGCACATTTCCATAAACTGTAGATATTTGTATTTTTTGCAAATGTTACCTTTCGTAACTACGACGTTGGGTGATCGGAGCGGGTTTGAAAATATTTAATTATGAAACTATTTTTGACGAATCATTATAGAACTGATACTTGTTGATGAAAAAGTTGTTGCGAAACAAATGAGTCAAAAATAACATTCACTTTTTAAACGATCGAAGTTGCGGAAATATTTAAAAATCAACCAAAATAAACTCATTTTGAAGAGATGTCGAAATTATTACGAACTCATTTCGTAGATCCACGCAGCTCACTCAAAAGCGCTGAGGTTCAACGACCTACAGCCGTGAGCTAAAGTATTATGTTTGGATTATTCAGTATATTTCGTATGATTAAAAAATGTATGGAATATATTCCAGGTTCGAGCAGATATCCCATCGAAGCACCTGCGATAAAATCCTGCTGCAACACTTTTAGTTATTGTTATTTTAAGTCGAAGGGTCCAAACGCAGATGACATTTTACGAGGTTCTATCGCCATAATCATAATAGTATATAAAAGTAACGGCAAAATGATCAAATACAATTTTTCCAAAATAGTTTTCTGAAATTTTGCGTGAATCTTCCTGAGCATCGTATTATAATGTGTAACAAAGTTGAGAAGATTTCACCATCTGGTAATCGGGATATTCAGTGTTTAAAATCGCAACTTTAACACGAGGTCTTATGGAAAGTTACGAAAAAAGACGATATTTTACAACTACTATCTCGATTTCTGAACGGTCAAACTTCCTCAAATTTCACTAACAGTTGGGTATGATTGTGAAGAAGATTCATACGAATTTTAAACAATTGAACTTGGAGTTTATCGAACGCACGAGAAACGATCGAACCTCCTCAGTTATTCGCTTGCACTCATGATCAAATGTCGAGAATTCGAGGCTTAGGAAATTCGTTAGCACATTTGTGGATTCTTGTATCCTGTCAAGCGATGAACAGTGTTTCAAACCTATGTATTTTTATATGTACGTGTATCTTTGTGAGCATATACCTGTGTATATATAAATGGCCATAGTGTTAGGCGTAGGAGGATGAAAAATGTGCTGAATGGGCGAGGTTGACGAGGCAACCACTCTCTGTCGTCTTTGGGAATTCTTCACTAGTTTCGTAATGGCGTCTTCATACTTATATGGCGACGTCAAGCAATCTCCTATTTCATGCTAATTAACAAAAAGAATGTAAAGTCACTTGCGTCTTCAGGACCAGCGATATTTCATGTATTGTTATGTTCTTTTTCTTTGACAATGTCCAGTGACATTGATGGATGAAAATAAGATGCTTCGTTTTTTTTCTTCTGTAAGGTTAACGACCTGGCCGATCTGAATTTTCGTTGTCATTCATAACGAATAGTAAAAGTATGTTCTACATCGAGACAAAGTTAAATAGGTTGATTCAGAAATAAAAGTGTTGTTAAATTTATAAAGGAGTAAGTTTTGTGTGAAAGATTTAATAAAAGATAAATACTCCTTCGTGGTTGATTTTTTTCTTTATTTTTAACGTAACGTCGATGCATTTTTAATGCGCCATAAATGTCCTTTTAATGAAGAAACTCTGCAAATCAAACTTTTCGAGTTTGTGAAATTTAGTGGGCCATCGAACCAGCTTTACTTGTTTTTATTTCATCCCCACAGCTCATTTTGGTCGTCTGTCTCGCTCAATAGAGGGGAGATCGAGTTTCTTGTGTCGGATTATTCGGGTCGAATGAAATTCGAGGCCACCATATGTCACGAGCTGGTATTATTGCGATTATATTTTGCAATAAAACCCGAACGTACATTGAAACATGCGTAGGATGAATGATTCGGAATGAAAAAAATATATAAAAAATTCAATTACCAGATTGATTGACATGTTACCAAAAATGGGGTCGAGATTGGAAGGCTGAAGAATTAATTATAATAACTCGATCATGTTGATGCAATGACAATCTAATCCTGATAAAAAATGATCGTTTCTAATAAGATCGAAGTATTACGAATGTCAAAGAACCCCAAGAATCGAGCTTTGAAGGTTCTCACTCTATTTCTTCACCATTGATTTATTTCTTTTTCATTCAAGAACATTGCGATGAGAATTATATTTAAAAAAAAAGGTCGTACTGCGGGAAAGCTTACCATTTAGAGTGTGTAAAATGACGTGGAAATAAAATGGAGGACAGGAAATAAAGAACCATAAGTTGGATCCATTCCCATTTCACTGACAGCATCCACGTTTACTCTTACAGATTTGTTTTTTTTTCTCCTCGAAAGTATACAACGACTTTTTGTACTCCGATCTCTAGTCTGGAGTTTACGTTTCAATTGTCTATTGTCTGGGACTCGAAATATCTAATACAATGCATAGAACAGAGAACTAGATGCAATTGCAACATGAAACAATTTCACCAAAATCCTCGAGACATCGAAAAACAACTGCCACAGTTGGTATTCATTGTTGCTCTTCGCTCCAAAAACATTTCCGGTAAATGAAGTTCCTGTTATGTTCTCCTACCACTTTTAACTCTTCAACTATAATTCTTTCTCATCCAATAAATATATATTCGATCATGTTTACACATTTTCATTTTTAGAACAGTTCGAAAAATTTTGCGACCGAATAATACTGCAGATTGAAAATATTCTCTATTTTTAGGATAAGGATTCACATTCCAGTCGTAAATTACATTTCCAGACAGTCATTCGCTTGACATGGAAGTGTGCATTGTTGAAACCTAACGTTAGAAATAATTAATTAATTCATTATTGTTTCAATTTCTCAAATCACCCACATTTTTGGGACGTTAAAAATTGTGGAATTGTCTTGCATTTCAATGATGCAAACTTAAACGTTAAGCATTCGTTTTTCTACTGGACATTTGCATAACAACAATTATGCTGCTCTTACCAGAGAGGAGTAATGAAAAAGAGGGAATTTTCAATTTTTTCGAAATTGATGAAAACACCTGTAATTTTTTCCCATCCTGAATTGGAACCCCACCCGTTCATTCTTTTGGTTTTCGAATTATCTGTAAACTACCAATTCCTCTTTTTTATTTATCTACTTTTTTCGATTACTGGTGACGGTTTGAAGCCGAACATAAGATGAAATTTTTGTTTGCATTTTCATAATAAACAATTTATCATCGTGTTAAACAGGCTCTCCGTCATTTTGATTCATGAGCTTCATTCCCTCGAAAAATTCATCAAAATCGCTTCCGTAAAGACATTATTGCAGTAGAGATTTATATAAATGGAGATTTTGAAGTCATTGTACTTCGCCACTGGCGAGGATATGCTCGTCCGACGTTTTTATCGTCGGGTTCGTGCTGCTGGGAAGCGAAAAGGCGTGCCAGGATTTTCTATCGCTTTTGAAGTAGTATTATACTAGGAATCAACGTTAGTCCTTGCATATACAATACATATATATACATAGAAAAAGTGGCGTATTACCCGACCGTGGTAAAGGTCGCGGGACGAACACGTTTCGAAGTGCATTATCGCCGTACTCTCGCTAAGTAATCTCGGAAAGTCTCTCCGGTCTCTCGACACGTAACGTAAGTGCAGCACGAACAAAATGCCTGTATTCCCGAGTTGTCTGAAGTGAAAAATTTATGTCTTTCTCAAAAACACGGATTAGCCTTATTGTTAGCAACTCTGTGCGAATTATAATAAACGATGCAAAATCAAATGTTCAACTGTTCCATTTCAATCAGCGGTTTCGTTGTGAAATCGGACACTAGTTTAATTGGGCCATACATTTTATCAGATCATGCCAATAATTTGCATTGCCATATAAAATGAATTTATAGTACTAGTTAATTCGTTGGTTTCGATGTTTCTCAGAGCAGTTGTGTTGAAAGAATTATTTCGGTTCCTTTGGTAAGCTTTTCAACGAAGCGAGAAATTGATTATTTCTTAACATCGTTGAAATAATGACGAATTTCATTTTTTCGTCGATTTTCGATCGTTACGTCATTTGGACTGTGGAACCTTTCATATTTTTCATGAAAAATGTGACTTTTCCGGTTACATGTAACATTTACATGTAAGAGTTATCTCAAAGTCTTGAAAGTATGTAACGAAATATTTCCATTTTAAATTTCATAATCATTGCTCGATGTATTATTTTAATTACCAAATCAGACTACTTTAGGATACGAGTTTGTTCCACAAGACAGATTTTTATGTCGTGAACAGTGGAGAATAGTGATTGTCCTGGCGAGCAGACGAAAAAACTAGTTATTGATACGTTTCCTTGCCGATTATTTTGATGAAATACAGAGTCTGCTATTCACTGTAGAGTGACTAATAACTGTAATGTTTACATTGAGGAGAGGCGGAACGCTGTTATTTCTTTTATTATATTATACGCGATCCCTCGTCACGTCTCAGTTTCATCGATGCATAAAATACCGCAGAGGGTCTGTTACAGTTGAACCTCGATTCAGTTGACCTCGGCCAAATAAATGGCTTACATTTGATCATCAAAAGTCCAATTCCCTCAAGGTGAGGGAGATTCGATTATGGCTTTATGCCTGAACGAGCTAGTGATGTGCTCAAACTTTTTTTGCCAGTCCATAAGGACGAAATTATTCGAATAAATTATCATAATCGTGAAGCTATAATGAAAACGTGTAAACAAATTACAGTGCACTTGTGAATTAATGGAATTGAAGTTTGTATCGTTGAAACCCAACGAAAAGTAGTTTTTCCATTAATTATTTCGTTTTATGTGTCGAAGGAAAAAATAATAATTTAATTATTGATTTTCGTTGAATTTCAATTCAAAAAATCTGTTAGAAAAAAACTCAAGACGCGTAATTTGCGACGCTTTGAAAGAATTTATCACATGTCCTTAACTTGTTGCAAATTTTTACAAGTTTCCTAATGTATTTGAATTTCTATTGTACATGTAGGTCCGCCATAGTCGTAGAATTTCTATAATACACGTTTGTCCTGCCTACGTGGCATGGTGAAAACGCCAGTTCGTGGGGGAGCCAGAGCCAACTATTCTCTTCGTCTCTCTCGGACATAACGAAGCTTGTGAAAGAGTATATACGGTTCCGGTGGTTGTCGCGCTACTTCCGGTCTCGTATCGTCTCGCGCACTGGCTCTCGCGACGATTTTACAACACCGGTCCTCATGTACAATGTATACCGTTATTTATTTAATAAAGTGCTAACGAGAGTGCAAATTATTAGCGGAAGAAAAGTTCTCGGTCTTTTAACTATTATTATTATTATTATTATTATTATTATTATTATTTTATTGTCATTATTAACATTATTATAGGGATCGAGTAACAAATGGAAGAAAATATATATTCACCACACTCAATACAATGTTTTCTCTAAGTTACAGTTTTAATGATGATGCAAAAAATATACAATTACTTTATAATAATTATCATCATTATATCATGCCTTACACTTGTTTCAAAACGACATACGGTTGGCGTTGAAAGTACGCTGCCTTCAAGAGACAGTACGAAAAAAGGCCTTTGAAGTCCTTTTTGAGACTTCCTCGTGTGAGATCGGATTCTCATACGGTTCTAAAGCTTCCCATCTATAAAAACAGTTGAACCACTCCTAGTCCGCGGTTTTGCATCTTGATTTGGCAGTGTAGTTTCGTCATGCAGAGCTTTTTTTTTGTAACGTTACTTATCGACAGATGGTAGTGAAATTCTTGACTAGTATTGTGTCGATAGCTTTCGTGAAAAAAAAAGTGAAAATTTCAGTATTTGACGTCTTTCAGTTATTGGAAATACAGTTATTGTTTTAGCAGGTAAAAAAATGTATTCCCGAAGCACGTTCCAAGACCAATAGTCTTTCCTGGAGTCCCACAATAATAATAAAAAATTGTTAAATCGGTCGATTATTCAGGTGAATAGGAGCAAATAAATATTTTCCGACAGTCATAATTTTTTTTTTTTTTTTCATTCCAACAGTATTTTTGGTTTATTTACAGACTGTTACCAAAATATACTCTTGAAATAACAAATTACTTGTTGTCATTGCAAAATATTGAGTTGCTCGTAATTAATTAAATAATCGTTCTTTCCTACGTAAAATTGTGTTCCGCTTATAATTATTTTCAATGAACTCAAGATTAATTAGGAATACATCCTTCCCAAAATCGTAATCAGATAATTACCGATTTTTTTCGAAAACTTCACAAAAATGTCTTGTGAACGAATTTTATGAAAATACGAAAGTTTTTCAGAAAATTGATCCTCTTCTCAATCAAAATTTAAGAATGGTTAAAAAATTGGATTACAATGCGAGGAACGCTTGTTAATCAATGTTTAAACAATATTTTATATAAGCTCCGAATGTTCACGGAAACGAATGAATTTTTTCTGATTTGCGTTGGCTAATATTTTATCCGATGACAAAGACATATATATTTTTTCACACAGACCCGATTGCTACGTATATACGCGATTTGGATCAAGGAAGCTGCGTTTCGTGTATGGCTCGAAGCCCTGCGATAACGATATTCACGTTCACTAAAACCGGAAACTCGCATACGAACTCGACAACATACTGTTGAACGTATTTGTATATGTCGCGAAGAACGTGGGTGGTGCTACTGACCGCTTGACTGGATTAAATGGCGAGTCTATATGATAATACAGTACCGTACGGAAGTCGCCGTAGCGAGTGTAATATAGAGACCGATCTTATCGCGAGAAACTCTTTTTCATATCGCCTTTACTATACGTAGAGGGTTTACCTTGTTTACCTTCTGTGAACTTAAGACTTCCCCGCTTAAAGTGAGTAAGCACTAATAAACATAAAAATATAATTTATAAAGCAATGATTCTGTAAGTCTGGGGGGTTTTTCAAAAGACTTGAACTCTTGTTTTCGTTATTTACCATTTTTTAAATCTGTATCACGGTCGATTATTTTTTTCAAGTTTATTTTATGAAATCGTTTCCATTTGACAGGCTAAATGGTCTCTTTTAATTATTTAGGAAAGTAATGCGCAGGAGAAAAGTGGAGTAAGACCGACAATTTCTATGAAGTGCTACTTTCTTAGGCTTTTCAAGATTGTAGCTACTAGAAAAATAATATATTTTAAAAATGTTCAGTTTTGATAAAGTATTTGGAAACCACGTGCTAGATTCTTGCTCGATATTATTTACCTACAGGTTATTCAATGTTTTGCCAACGATGTGTATTTTGAAAGTTTAATCGTTTTTCATTTTTTTTAAACAATGGGGTTAAATATTGTTTTATGCTGAAGCATTGTATGGCAGAAAGACTGGAATAAAAATGTCGTTGTAACGAATTTGCGATTGACGCGATTCACTAGAGATTAATTGCAATAAAAAACGGTAATTATTTTGATTTATTCGCACGGAACGACCGATGTATGTTCGAATATACTCGCATACGCGTGTAAGAGTACTTGGAGAAAAAATAAATATAAACAACAAAATCATGGTCATCTTTCTTCGTCGGATGAAGATAATGCGATTAAAAATCAGCACGCACGTGCGATACTTAAACGAATTATTAAAACTTTCTCACCTGCTGGCAATTGTATTTTTTATTGGTTCCGTAGATTTGTGGCACACCCATGAGTTTTAGTAGTCGAATGAAAGAGCGGATATATTATCGTTTAAAAAGTACTCAACGTTTTGTAAGGCCATTTAAATGATCGTAGTATAATCGGGATTAAAAAGTACGGATGACCTGCATACATATATGAATGCATATTGCCGAGTGTACGAGTGACTCAAAGCCGCATTTTCAATTGCTCGTCACACTGGAGATTTCGACGCCACACAAAAACCACTACCCTGTAATTTTTCGTTAATCTTTGTGCTCTCGCATTGTCCCATAAGATATATGGGTCCTTTTGCATCGGAGATTTTAACGGTTCACTTTTTGGGTCATGTATCCCTTCACGCCCACAATGTAACGTACAATGCGTGGCAATAATATTGGGCTCGGTCTTTTTCTTTCGTATATGAAATCGGTAATTCGAGTCCACGTGAGTACATTTTTCCTTTGAAAACAATCCGAGCCTGAGCGGCAAATAAAACATGCAAATTCTTATTCCAAACAACATTTTTTTATTCAGGTATATTTTTCAAATTTTGATTAGTGCTAAATGAACGGATCTTAGTCAAACAAGAAATCGTGAGATTTTAACGTATTCTATTTCCGTACAAATGCTCAGCTGTGCACACATGTGCTGATTATCATAGTTCACGAGCGTGCGAAGGTCCTGCAAGTGCACAATGTGCTATACATTGTCTCAGCCCTACTTTAAAACGAGTCAATACAGCCAACAAAACACTGCTCGATTCGCATAATTACACGAAAGTAGCTCATACGTCACGATTTTTTTTTCTTCTTTTTTTTCAACTTACTTCACCAACCGGATACATACGCAGCATCATATGTTTCGAATCTGCTCATGCCCCTTGGGAACGTTTTTTTACACATTTATTCACGCAAATAAAAATGGCACACATTCCTTGATGCTGCGTAGCAAAAAACGTGGAAATTAGAAACGTATACGTTTGTGCTTACCTATTATTCGATCTTATAGCCCTCCCGAGTCTACGTTCTATTCCGATTCTTCGTGCAAGATTCTAGCCTTTCTCAAATTTTTAACACATTATAATACGGCGCTCGAGAAGATTCGGGCGAAATTGCAAAAAATTATCTTGGAAAAATTGTATTTCATCATTTCGTCGTTACTTTCTATATAGTATTACGATTATGGCGATAGAACCTCGTTAAAACTCTTCGTCAGTACTATTTTCTAAATCTTTTTCATCATGACGGCCCTGGTTCGATGTTTTACATTTCATTGACCCGTACCTTAGCACGATAAGGCTTCCTTCTTTCGTGCGGTGCATTCACGGCTGTTCATTGCACAGTTAAATATTAACAAACCTAACGGCGTAACTTGCTGGCTTTTATCAACAATGCGATGTCGATTGTGCCACTTTGTTTGCTAGCTCTAGTTACGAGAATTACACACAGGTTTATTTATGTATGTGTACACAGCGAGCCACTAACTGTATATACAGTGTAGCGACAAGAAACGAAACCGTAAAGATTCGTACATTACTCTCCAGTCTGCCCCCCAAGCTTATGCACGAAGACCGACGCTCTTGTTTCCAGGTTTGAGCGGACAATTCCAATTATCCTAATTAGAGGAAGGGTTGTTGCACCGCTCAACGTGGCTTAATTCCTTCTTCGGGGTTATGTGATACACTGCCCTGAGTCCGTAATTATTACACGTTTAATAAGTTAATCATAAATATATGTATATTGTACATAAAAAATATTAAACACCCTAAGTGTGAAGGATTCTCACATAATTCTGCACAGATTTTCTATACGTGACTGTTTATCGTTTTTTGGCAATCACGATAGATTCGCAGAACTATTGATTGAAAAATGTAAAACTCCATGATGCTAAGTTCTCATCGATACTTATAAAAGTTGAATCCGTAATTTCAAAGCGATTTCAATGTACCATGGCTTGTTTTTTCCCCAAGAGAAGTTCTTAGCAAATTCACCATGTCATTATTGTTAAACCTTCGCTGTTTCAATGGAAACAAATTGGCAAAAAATATTCATGAACAAATTGCTGTTATTTGAGAATGATCAGGGGGAAAAAAACAATGACATGGTGAATTTGTTGAAGCAAAATATAGGCGGCGAAACATTGAAATTGCTTAAAAATGATCATTGCAAAATTGAAAATGATTAAAATGGGGGATCAAACAAGTTAACATTATATAAAATCATTATATAAAAAACCGGAGAGTTAACTTTTCAAGTGGAGAGACTATTATCTCAAGACTCATTAATTTTGCAACTTCGTAAAACAGTTTACATTAAATTTTTTAACGGATTTGAAATCTCCACGAAATGTGACTTTTGTTTTAAATTATTCAAGGTTCTTATCGAAAAAAGATATTCTGGCGATAAAGCGACAGTAGGCGAGTGTGTAATGTGTAAATTATATAGGTGATTTAACACGATTGCCGGAACGTTTTCGTCACGAGCAATTTCGTTATGGATGAATTACAACTTTATACAAGAATTATAGACATAAATACAGAGTTATTCTCATAGCTGCGATGAGTAGTGAGTATTTTTGAAACGTAAAGATGAAAGGAATATATAATTATAAAACTTTTACGTAGATTTTCTCGGTTATGCCGAAATGTGTCATCTGTTTTGGCGTGGGTGCATTTTTTCGAGTAATAATACAAACATTTTCCATTCTTTTTTTGTTTGTTTACCCTGCTCAGCCAACGGTACGTGAAGGTAAAATTAAATGAATTATTCAACGATTATGTTTGATTTTCCGTGAATATTCTCAGCTCGATGATAAATTTAATCGATTATCCACTATTTATTGTTCAGGCCTAAGGTTTTCTAAGGTCGTAAAATTCACATATGCATAATATGTCTTTCAATACGGAAAATAGGTCTTTAGCGAGAGGCTAATTGCGCGTTAAATTATGAGAAGAGTGTAAAACTTGTTTACCATATTTATATTTGTATGGACTTTAAGAACAACGAGCGAGTACATTCACCGATGGTCTATATAGCATCGAAGAGATTGTCGGAAAATACTAGAATGAAGCGGAGAGTCAGCATTTTTAACATTGCACAGTTCAAAGCTTGTTTCGCCTTTCGTATAAATATACGAATGTAATAAATATAGATATATTTTTTAATAATTTTGTATAAAGCCTTATTCATATGCCGAATAGTATATTCTCGTCGAGTCCAATCTTTCAAAACGTTCTTCCACGCTTTCTGCTCAATGCTATTGTTTTTTTTTTATTCTTTTACCTAAACAAAGTACTTTCTGACAGAGAATAAAAAGCGTTCGAGTATTGTTATTACACCGAATATTAATAGTTTTCAGGAACAAAGAGCAGAAATATACTTTCATATCCTTTTGCGATTAACAAACGATAGCAAATTGCGATGTTTCATGCTGATTTTTTATTCTTGTTAATACAGTCCGATTAATAATTGAGCAACTGTCGAATAATAAAGCTCACAGGAAATGTTATAGTGTCGATTAAAACATATGTGAATAAATATGAAAATTTATGCATCTGCATCAGTGATGCATTTTTTTAAATGCCTCCATTAATTAATCTTGGATTGCTTCCTTATTATTTTACAACTCTTACAAAGGCTTTTCGTTAAGAATACCTATTTCCTATTTTCGACTTCCCTAGAGAAAAAAAAAACACTCTGCGTGCATTTAAATATTAAGTGGATGAAAAGCAGGTTTTTGTTAAATACTGCTCTGCAGTGAAACTGATTACGAATGAGTCGGACGAGGCTTACATTGCACAATTATATGAAATTTTCGAGAAAATCTCGTACAGAGCATTTTAATTTGTTTCCACGTTAAGGTACGTCTTCGTTCCGTTTTTTCAGCATGGTATAAAATTTCATCATACTCCACTAATTAACTCTCTAGGTAAAATGATTATAATTAACCATTGCATCGTGTCCATCGTCGGTCGAAAAAAATCACAAATTATTAATAGTACTGAAAAAGGTCAAAGCAAAAGACGAAACTTAATAGGGTTCGTCGTAGCATTACGTAAAAAGTTTACGAAATTTTGTTTTCTCTGTATTTGGCTGTAGAATCCTCCGCTATTTCGACAATTATTTTTCCAGCTTTCGTATAGAAGTCGCGTGCCTTCGCTCTGAGAGTTTGGACCACGTGCGAGCGAGTCGCGAGAGTGCCAAGACTAAATATAATCATCAAGAGGAGAAAAACCATGCTTGAGAACATTTCCCCCCCGCATAGGTTTACTCTGACTTACGCTGTACATAAACTACTACTATAACACACACTAGTTCCTGGGAGCGAACGGGAGAGAGAAAAGAGGAGAGAGCGATGTTGAGTGGAATCGAGAAGAAAATGTATATACATTAATAGAAAATGATACAAGAAACAGTAGGTCTTTTTGGTTAGTTCGCGGGATCTTCGTGTTCTCGCGTCCCGCAGTCGCGGTCGAGTGCAACTACTCTCGCGGTGGTAACAACTTTTCTCAACATCAAACTACGTGACGACCGCAAAAGTGTACGTTGGTGCAGTTGTTTTTTTTTTTTTTTCTTTTTTTTTTTTTACGTCGCGTTCGCAACTCTTCGAGCGAGATATTCGTTTGTTTTTTTCATCAACAAATGCATCTACAAACATGGTTTTTAAAATAAAAATCATATTGATATTTTGTAGGGCCCATTTTTATAATATAGTTATTTAAAAAAGATGATCAAACTCGAGTGACAATAGATTAGAAGATTTTCGTTAAGACGTTTGTAAAAATTGAACTATTTGGTTTTTCCGTCAATTTTGTGCAATATTTATAGTGAATTGCGCAACTTTGGAGGGAATGGAAACTTTCTTTTTTTCTTCCCAGTTAATTAAAAAAGCCGATTAATTTTGTTTGTACATTTTAGAAATATTTGATACATTGAAAAAATGAAAAACTAATATTCCGTTAAATCGAAAATATAGTGAAAATAGTCTACAAATTAGAATCATTATTACTTGACTTGTGTGTTGTTTGTTCAAATTTTTTTCAAAGTAAACTGAACTTGCTTCGAGAGTCCAGCTGTCGCGCAATCCGTCGAATGAGTTGACAGTGAAATTTATTTTTCTTCGTAAGACCGTGACGTTATTAGACATTTAACGTCAACCAAAGTACACCTTTTTTATCATCAATTTTTTTTCTTCATTTTATTGCTCCAAGCTTATCCTCTCACAAGAGGTTCGCGCGCTATTCCATTGTTGGTTTTTTGCTCTATTCTTAACTCGAGCTATTCCCCGCCTTTGCGTTCGATGTGTGACTGCGAATGCCAGTGCAAAACTCTTCGCGATCGTGAACGGAGGAACTTTCAGGTGCTCGAAAAGTGTGCAGAATGTTTTATCGAAGTTTGTTTTTTTGTACAAAAAGTGGCGATAGTTCTTCTTCAGAAAAAAAATGAAAATCCCAAGAGCACTGTTAGGCGAAAGGGATTCATTATTGACTTCTGTTTTTTCAAATAATTTTTAAAAATTTCGTCTCACGCATGTGTGTTGTGCTACTCCATTGTTTGCAAAGTTCTATCGAAACATTAGCTCGGATAATTCAACGATAACTATGAATTGCAACGAGAGATATCGTATTCAAAGTTGATCTGGAATAATAATCGGTCCAGTAGCGAAGGTTATTCCGACGGTTACCAGAATAAATGCAACTTTTATTACAAACATTTTAACGTGTTCAAAGCTAAAATTAGATCTTCCCACTAATTGTAATACTCGCCATGTCGTAAATCATAAAAAAAGAAAAAAATTATGTGACCTTTTCACTCTTTTTACTTCAGCCATGGTTTTTTTCCGCTACTTCAAATAACATCTGTTTGCTATCGTTCGGTAGTTCCAACTTCACTGTACAGTTCAATAACATCGACCCATATATCATCATCAAGTATATGAAGAATTATATCATGAGAGATTCGGTGCCAAGTTCAGAAATCAAGCTGTTCAGTATTCGTACCTCTATAATATCGTGGAGGAGTATAGACTTAATTTGGGATCGAAAATAAATCGCAAATTTTCATGCCAAATTTGCTGCGTTTCTTATATAATTTTATTGCAAGGACACGTACAGTGCTGGGAAATATAGATTCCAAAACACGGAATTCGATCCTCATTCACTTTTACAAATCACCATAATCTTTTTTTTTAAAGTAGATCCATCGTTATATATCATTTTCATAAGATTTCGTTGAAAATTCGGATAAATCTTCTCTAGTGTCATATGCACGTGTGTAATAAATTTTATCAGGTTTGACCAAATGGAAGTTCAGATACTTATTGGTAAAAATTTTGAATATTTTATTTGCACGTCTGTCTAAAAAATGATATTCATTTTATTAAAATAAACGTAGGTTTAGTTATGCGGAAATGGCAGCGTCGAGAATAAAGAACGCACAGGTGAAAAACTGCAACGGTGACATTGCAAAACTCGATGTCCTCGGTTCAGGCAGCACGACTTGATGGTACAGTGCAGTCATATTCTCCGGTACAGAGATCGGGGTTTGCGAATAGACGCGTGTCGTGTGTCGTAAAGTGCGCGCGCATGAACTTCGACGATAGATCAAGATCGGATTGCCAGTAGGCAAGGTCATCGTGCTTCTGGCTTTATAGATAAATGTACAGATCGATAATTTCTAATGTTACCGATCCCGTATAGAAAATCTCACATTCCTAGAAAAGTCAAATAGAAAAATCGAGTCGTGCTTCTGCTCGAAAATCGTGCTCTGTCAAGGACCAGGGAAATTTAATCTCAGACATTTGAGCACATGCTTAATGCCAAACGGATAAAAATTCAACAAAAACATTCGACCTTCCGCATGTCGCTTATGAATCATTTCTCCAATTTATTTAAAACCTTCAACAAAACAAACTAGTCAGTCAATTTTTTGCAGTACGAGTTCTGCAGTTACGAACAAAAAATTACCAGTCAAGCTTGCACTTTTCACGTACACACAAACGTCACATAAAAACGAAGAGCTCAGCTGTTATTAAACGTTAAGATTACTTTCGTCATAGCGTTTTTTTTCTATGGAATTCTTTTTAATGTTCGGGACACTCTCAGGGCACGATTATGAAAATACATACAAAAATTTTAAAGGATTCACTATTCCGCATTTTGTATATATTGTCAAATCAACGATTACACAATTTCACACGCGTTCTCATGGGGAGCATTAGAAAAATTCACATTTCACGGAATAATTCCGAAACTTTTCCAAACATTGTTTTCTCTTTTTCTCTTAATTACAGAGAAACATATGAGAAAGTTTGGCTGAAAATTTCAAGCATTTTGACCGTTTAGTATCGGTGATCCACCGATGTAAAGTAAAAAAAGAGGTTATTTCTCAAACTCTAAACTTTATGTAAGACATTTTCGTCAAAAGTTCACATGTTTTTATATTTATATAAGATATAAAAACTAACCTTATTGAATTATTCCTCAAGTTGAATTCAAGTTTTCTAAAATAAATTCGAATTAAAGTTAAATCAAATGAAAAATTTGAATTAAACTAAAATTAAATGAAATTAAAATAAATAAAGTTGAATTCAAGTTTACTAAAATAAATAATAAATTTTGAACGTGACTGTCGCGAGACTACTACGTTAACGTGGTGGCTTTTTTTCATGATTTTTCGTTGTGTTGGCTATCCATGTTTTTTTGCTAGCAATCTCCTGTACACTCTTTTATTTGAAACGCGGTTGTATCGCGGGTCTCGTGACACTTGTATTTTCCCAGAGAGGCTGTACTACGTTTTGCTCCCGGTTGTATAACACTGTCGTACTTTTATGTACTGCAAATGTACATACATATATATGTATAAATCCATAGTGTATATAGACAAACACAAACAATTATATACAAACATGTATAAATGTTTGTGTGTACACGTGAATTGCAGTCACATACGTACGAGCATGTACATCGAATCGAATACGGATATAATCGTTTGACGCAGTTGTGTAATATGCTCGGGACTTCCACATGAGCTCGAGTTCCATCATCAGTGCGGATCCAGTCGAGCACCGCGGGAGTCGCTCGACGATTCGTTCGCGCTCTTGTGTACTCATCGTCAACTCCGTCGACGACGATGCCGTCGTCGTTGTCTCGATAATAAAAAATCTTTATACGCGAGCAGGGGCTTCGGGCTTAAAACTTTTATTTTAGTCGTACCCGCGAGTCAGCCGTGTCTCGTGATCGAAGACCAGACTTTTTTTTAGATCTACTCTCGTGTTTACTTTGTGCGCCGTCGAACGTTTCGAAATTTTACAAGAAAGACGACGATCCTTTGCACTCGAATTTTCAGTTGTCTCGTTATTGACTTTTATTACGTGTTCACATAGGTATGATATCAATTTTGTCAGGTTCAATCAAGTGTTGAAAAAGTATTTTCGATGCTGCCGTTCGTTCGAAGTTTCGTACGGAAAATAAACCTGTTCCATTCGCCCCGGAAGTCATTCAATTGAACAGTCGCTCAGAAAAAAAGAGTACACCGTTGATAATAAACAAAACAAGGAAAAAAATATTCACGCAATTTGTCAGTGACGTGATTTCCGGTGTCCATATTGACTGGATATGTGTTACAATAACATACACGTGTCTGCGGGCGGAGGTATTGCATTGCGACGTCCGGTTGCAAATGTGACTGACCGGTCGAGAGCTCACTGCCGGAAAATCAAGTTCTATATCATTTTTGGCTAGTTGACAAATATTTTTCGATCCACATATACATTCAATTGCGAAATTTTGCTTTCAAAGTTCATCGACCTTCAGCATCACAAAATATTACATTTTGGTAAAATAATAATCGAAATTAAGAGCGTATTACAGCAAAAGAATCGGTTTACGACCTTGAATTCCAGCTGTTTTTTACAGTGGAAAATATACATTTTTATGAATATATACGAGAAGTTATACTTTCTTTTCGTGAAATCTGACATTTTGCTCTGAGGAAATTACCACCCAAAATTCAAGATTCTCCATCGTACTCATTTTTGTAACGATAGTTTTTAAATTTTCATTATTCTCGTGTGTATTTTTGTGAAAATGAAATCTTCGGGAGATCAGTCACAGCTCGAATCACAGCTTCTTCGTGGCATTGAAACATTCTATAGCGATCACATAAAAGTCAAGTATTTTTATTTCTCGAAACTATAAACTGCATAGATTTCAATTTCATGCCGAGTTATCCGATTAATTAGTATTTATTTTAATTACGAATATAATTGAAAGAAAATACTCTTGATGTTGAGGGAGTTCAGTATGTGTTGCACTTGTACAGCGTATGACGCGCATTTTCAAAGCGGGTCGTTAAACGATTTGTTAAACTGGAGCAGGGCCTCTCTCGTGTGCACATCGAGGAAGAAGGCGCGAAAGAATAATCGCGTTTGCGTAACACCACGAGTGCCATTCGTCGTTGAAACAGAAATATGGCTTTAGGTATTATCTAGTCCGCGTTTTTATTACTACGAGCATTCATATACGCGCGTGTATACATTCTCGTTCATACATAAAAATGTTCATGTGTATGCATACAGAAGCAAAATAGGCCTTTAGAGGATTGGCGAAGAGGTGCACTCGCTCATTAAGTTGAGTATTAAACACATCTATACGATTTATTAAGGAAAAAACAGTAGTCACATAAATGTCGATCGGGGCTGTACAACTAGAAGTAAAATTACTCAAACGGTTATTCGGATACTCGAAGTTTTTGCGATTGTGCACCTTTTGCATACCTGTGATCTGCGTAATTGCAGGTAAACTCTAGAATACAACATGCTATTTTCTTTCATTACGAAAATAGACAAACAAGTGTGTTCAGAAAGAGAGAGAGAGAGAGAGAGAGAGAGAGAGAGAGAGAGAGAGCAAAAAAAAAATTCTTTCGATTTTCCGACCAACCAAATCGACATTATTGATAATATCAAATAATTCATTTTTATTAAAAGTAATAAAATAAATATACGCGTTGGTAGGAACAGTTCAGTACAGTCGAAATTCCCATAAACACAAAATAATACAAGTTCAAGACCTTATTCTTGAACGGTATTTATACGAGATACAAAAACGTTTAAAACGTTAACGAAACGTCTTGAAATTATTCAAATACACTGACGACGATTTGATTAAAATTTTTCAGAGCAATAATCGGTAGAATATTCGTCACAAAAGTGTCATCTATAAGCTCTACTGTAATGAATTTCTTTCACATAAATATGCAGTTATCATGACTTTAGCTTCTTTTAAATGCATAGTTATCCTCGTACCATAGATATATAATCATTGAAGTGACTTATAATTCTTATTTTTTCCCATGCTCTTTATTATCCGCGACTCAATTAGATACGGATAAATTTGGTTCGGTGAGTATTGGTGTTAGTATCTTTCCGGGGCATCGCTTTGGTTCGAGGATGCTCGTATATAATCGATCATAAAATTCTTTAAGTGTAGAATTTAGTCGATCGTACACATTCTCGTCATTCTTTCTTTTCTATTTAGGTAGACATTTCTCGCTTTATTTATTTCTCTCTCTCTCTCTCTCTCTCTCTCACAAATACACTCTTGCTCTTATAGGCTTGATTCGTACGTTAAATGTACGAGAGCACCGTTTCTATAATATACCGGACTCGGGCAACTAGTTGGCTCAGTAAGCTCGACACTGTTAGTTCGGTTACGTCTCCGCTGTACTATCTGGTTGCTTGAAGAGAGGCAAGTGCCAGCTACTGTCCACTGGTCTCTGCTATCGTCTTTTCATGAGTGAATGTGGATGGTTTGAGTGTGAGAGCATGAAAGTGTGTATAATGTAGTGTGGATCACCGTGAAGTCTTGTGATCGGGCCAAGCCTGGCAGTTCGAGCTCTCGCAAGGTACAATAACACATAACGCACCTGTCGGAATGTTCGTGACACATGAACGCAGAGACGTTGAAATTCAATCAGCTTTAATCTTAGATTCCTCCCTGACACGAGAAAATACAAACTATTTTCAATGACGGTTTTTAGGTCAATTAAGTGGATGATTATATTGAAAATGCAGCATTATAAAACATTCGAGTAGCTCGTAAAAAAAAAAAAAAATCAATTAAGGAATTCATTCGAGGGAACCCGAAGTGTTATTTAGTAGGCGAGCTTCGTTTATAGGATTTTTCACGATATACACGAAACGTAGTGTCCTGACTCAATGATTAATGTTGTAAATTCATCGTGCCAATCAGGTATACTTATGCAGCGATTGAATCATCGTGAATTCTTCGAAGAGTTGCGCGGAAAATGATGGAAAAAGATACGAAATTGTGGGAGAAGTTTTTCGTTATATATTTAAGAACGATAGATTTGTGCGCTGAAGTGACTAACTGAGAGTGAAGCTAAATACGTGAACCGAACTACGTAGCAAGTTGCTATATATATACGCGAACATGTGTATAAGTGTAAATACGTATACACAGATTCGTCACTGAATCTATTTGAACAAGAGGTATCTATATAATGTGTACGGAGTACAAAACATGGTGGATTTGGAATACAAGTTCGTATCAATCGAGTTTACGTTTTGTCACGGTCGTCAGCTCCGTTGTATCGCACAGTGAAAATTTGTCGAGTGTGTAAAACAAAAATGTAGTCTGACCTTAATACAATGTTCATTCATCGAAGTTAAGTGCATCGCGAGAAGGAATGCGTGCGGTGAATCTTTTATCGAGTCATGCTGATGATTGAAATAATCGATAAACACTTTTTGCAATGAAATATATAAAACCTGAATACAAAATATTAATCTGTGAAATATATCTCGTTTGATTTCCTGGTTCGAACACTTTGCGACTAGAAACCCAGCGTATTACGTGTACAATATCTGCATCCAGGAAATTGCGAGAACCCGGTGTGCTTCACCGATACCAATGGAAAATGATTTTTAACAGTAACGACATATAAAGTACACACACAATCGCTATCGTACAGATATCACTGGTCGAGGGCGCGTGTCAAACGTGCGTGCTGGAGTCACATGACCGTGTCGCTCGAATGTATTTCTCCATATATTGCCACCGAGAGTACGAGTTTACGAAACACGTTTTGTTTCGAACGGCTCGAACGTTTAAATGCACATATATGTATGTATATGTGCAGCTTTTAACGTTACGATGAACGAGAATCCACAAGTGCGTTTCCACCACTGCCGTCTCAACTTGACGCGCTGGAACAGTTTTCCAGTCAATGCAACGGGACCACGAGGATAGATTATCAACCGCATCCGAGCAGCCTCGGAGGTTCAATGCATCGCATAGACTTGGTCTATTTGTGTATATTTCGTAATGAAATTATAGTGTATCCGATTCTATCCGTTACAACGGTGTGTCCCATAACCACAGATAAAAAATCGACGATAATTATTCAGAAGTGCTAGCCTCCGTTGGTTCAAAATCTTCAGGATCATCATCAACTTTGCGATAAACGTGTCGAGGGCCAACCGCGTTGTCACGTGACAACTACAATAATCCGTGTGGAATAATGAAAGAGGTCAAACAAACGTGGAGTTCGCTTCTGTCATCGAGAAACTTGATGACGAGCGGTACCTCGGCCGCTACCGCTAACCCGACTGCCACTGGCAACAACAGTTCCATTGCTAGTAACAACAACTCTCGAGCAACGTGGTACGATGCACCGATTCCTGTTATAATACACGGTCGAACATTTAACCAGGAAGAAATGGACAGTATGAATAGAAAGTCGAGAAAATCTGATGAAAGAACTTTTGGAGGTGGTGAAAATTCGATCAGAGAATCCAAGAGTTCCACGCCAAAACGGAGATTGAGTAAGGATTCTGGTATTGAAACTATTGCTTCGTTGCGACGAACGTTTCTCGATGAATTTCGCAAATCTAACTTCGTAGATGAACGCGATAAAAATATAGAGGTTGAGAAGCAAAAGGAGGAGGACTGTGTTTCCCCGAAGGAAACACTGTCGAGGTCCACGGCTATCAGTAATATCAGTGATGGAACTTCGATCGCAACTCTGAATTCTCAAACGAAAAATATCATGAAGGATTCGCGTGTAAATAGTGCAGATGACGAGGTGCTGTATCAGAACAACGTGGAGGCAGCACTCAACAGTTTGAGTAAGATTTGCACCAAAGAACTGGATATCAGTGGAGGATCGTCTACTTCGCGAAATCCCGTTGATCTTGATGAGTCGATGGAACGCGAGGATGAAAGGCACTCGGATCATGAATCCAATGGAAGTATTGGAGTAGAAAAGAGAAGGAGACGAAGAAAGAGTAGCAGTAGCAGCAGACGACACAGTTCCAGCGTTGAACTGACAGCAAAGGCAACTGTACAAACAGACGAGGAGGGTGTACCTACGATCAGCTTCAGTTTTCTACGCAACGAAGAGAACGTCAAACCATTTATCCGAGATATTCCACTTGACGACGACGACGACGATGAAGTGGAAATGAGCCTAGAACTATCGGAGCAATTAGTCAGAGAAGAATTGTACGATTTTCCAAAACGTGGCTCAAAAAAAGGCACCGGAGATCTCGAAATTACTGCGAAGGATCCGAAGACTGAACTGCCGACCAAAAGACGAGTGGGTGATCGCGGAAATAGTGCTGCAGAGAGATCACCGGAGATCGAACTGTACGATTTTCCGAAAAATGGTAAACCCAATCTACCAGCTAAAAGTCCAAAGATTACCAAGGCGGATATTGTATCCGAACATCGAATCTTGATAAAATCTACGAGATCGCAATGTGTCGAAGATATAGACATATTGGAAGACAGGCTGTACGAATCTCCGATGGATGCAAAAGATCATTCGTTCGCAGTCTCAAAAAGTAGTGAAATAATAAATTCCACGTTTGAAGATAGCAATGACTTGGGAGCAAAGTTGAGTGTAGAAGAATTACATCGTCCACGGGACCAGACAAAAAGAACTTACAGGTCATTGAGGTCAGGCAGAAGCGTCGGAAGGATAGAAGTTCTGGATACTGACAGGGCTAAAGATATTCAAGCTTATTACTCGGATCCGGAGTGTCAGGAGAGCTCGGGAACGATTGACGATTTGGATAACGAAGATGGAATTAAAAATCGAAAGCGTCATCGGCGACTGGGTAAAGCGTGGGGGAAAATGAGGAGTTGGTTGAGAGAAGAGAAATCACGTTTGGGTGAAGTTGTCACAAGGCACGCGAAGATGCAGGCGGTGGGTATGAATCGCAGTGGCAAATCCGAGAATGGATTAACGTTGACAAGTCGAACGGGTTCATACGATTTGACTGAAGCGCGGACCAGGGAACTCGGTTCGGTTACACGTGTAGAAGAATTCGGACTGTCCTCGGTATCGGAAGAAGGCAATGCGTCTGATTCCGAAAGACCCGAGTGGTCTATGGACGAATTACATGTTGATGGAAGTGACGGATGTGCCTTAGAAACCGATAATAACGATGGTGGAGACGAGGAAGAGAAAGAAAACCACAGGAAAAGAAATTATTTGCCTCATTCTCCGAATGATTCTCCAGACGGTGATTTAGCTTCGGGAAGATTGGGACATACTTCGAGAACGGATAATGTGCACAGGGGGATGGGAATGAAATTAACTCCGGTATCGTTCAGTGTCGACAAATTGTGCAGTGACGAGGTCAACGACGATGGAACGAACGGGATCGCTGCTCGGCGAGATAGCGAACAGACAACTACAACGACTACGACGATGACGAGAGATCATGTTGGGAAAGGTGGTCTGATTAAGAGGAGAATGCTCGGGTCAATCAGGGGGTTAATGGCTTCCACTCATCTCCTTCAGCAGCAGCACGAGTCTGAAGAGGTAGCTAAACTCGACCACAACTCTCACTTTATCTACGCTATAATATGTGTGTGAGTTCTGTTATTTAGGCGATAAGATCTGCAGGCAAATAAATATATATATTTATATGTATATATATTTATATACACAAATATATATTTCTATGCTTACGGTAAAATATCGTAGACGTAGACTATATGTGCTGAGTGAATATTGCATTCCATTGCGGTTTTTGTACCTAATCAAACTTACTTGTCTTTTAAATCCATGCTCGTTATTTTGCATGCGCTTTTGCATTGAAGTACTTAGCAAATCAATTGAATAACAAATAGATATTTATTGCTATGTTTTATTTCATTTTCAAGTTCTTTTAATAGCTATAATTTAAGAAGAATTTCCTCCGTTTTTCATAATCTATATGCTAACGTACATGAATTTGAATAATCAAAAAGCTATTTCAATCGTTTCAATCAAATTATGCGAGCACGGATATTCGTGGGTGTTCATTAGGCAATCGGAACACGTAACATGATATAAGCGTGTGATGCTCTCGCGGTAATCGACGAGGTCATTCGATTCGCATCCCGTAAAGTGTTACAATCTCAGGCTTGTCGTAATAATAACAGACATCATAAGATGCTAAAACGTTTCGACAGATCTGGAGGACGAATTACGTTACAGTCAAATGCATCTTATAATGCAAATTGAAGCATGCGAATTATATCAAAAGACAAAATGAGGAGATAATACGTTGAGAATTGGTTGACGCTTCGGATCGTTTGATCTTTTTAATCTTTCGATCGCGGCAACGATGATTCGCAAGAATAAAGCAATTTTGATCGTAAAGTATGAATAATGGGAAAAGGGTGAATGGTATTGCATTAGAAATTAGAGGGTTCCTCGTTCTCACCGGATTTCAACCAGAATTCGACTGTTCTCACAGATGATTGTACAATTTTACCGTTTATTGCACTTATTGGCACTATACGTAATTGTGCTATATATACGGGAAATACTATGGCACGATGCGAAACAATCGTAAAGTGGTCTCTGCTTATTCCGCTACGACAATATTCCTACAAATATATGAGTAGACGCAACTGCAGGTAAAATTGTTCGCTGCATAAGAGGTCATTCGATTCGTGCTGCGGTTGGGTGATTCCAGTTATGCCATGAGGAAAATATACTCTAAGAAAAATTTTCTGCCTGTACGAATCGGTCTATCTCCACATAAGTCCTATATAGATGCAAACATAACATGGACATATCACCATCCTCCTTTGTGATGTTTACAGCAGATGAAAAAGTCCAAGTTATTCCACACGACTCTCGCTTACATCACTTAAAGGGCGTGTCTTCGTGTTTCTTTCAAATTCGTCATACAATCTAATCAAGATGATCAAACACGATTGTTATAGAAATCGATTGACATTAATCGTTTTTCTTCTCATTCACTGGTTCCTATCATCAAATTAGGAGAAAATCATTAATGGCTGTCAGTTTATTACGTTCAAACGTTTGAAAATTTACTTGAAGCTTCAAGTCGAAAATTGGAGATAAACATTAAAGTGAATATTAGTTCGAATTCAATTTAGAATTAAATTTGAATTTGAAATGAAATTTCATAAATTTCAAATTTAATTCAAAATTAAATGATAATTTAATTTCAATTTCATTGATTGACTCAATTTCAATACAAATTTGAGAATATTTTTAAAATTCATTTCAGCTGCAAATAATTGTCTCAATAATTTAATGGGCTGATAAAACATCGCAATATGAGATGTACCGTTGGAAATTGTTGACTTTTTTTTAACTTCACTTGTTGGAGTTAGTGTGCTTTGCTGGACGAGATCGTCTGCTGCGAAGTACTACAAAAATCATACGCTTTTGAAGCGTCGGTGAAAATTTGTTTAACATCGATCTTTCAGTATCAATCTCGTAATTTATTCAATCCTCGGCCCCGGTTTAACTCTCTGTTTCACGATTAAAAGCGAGACTGCCGAGCACCATGCGTGCTGTCCGAGAAAACCCGTTCTGAAAACTTGTCTCGAATGTATTCATGACTGCAAATGAACAACACGTCACAAGAAAACGTGTTTTTCTTCATCGGTGCAAATTTTTTTTAACGTTTAGAGATTTCTTTATTATGAAAATATTTGCAAAACCTATGCTTAATGAAATATTTTGAAATATTTATTTCGAACTGCAGTTGGTACAGGGGCCCGAGACTTTCGTTTAAACAGAATTCAGAAAAATCAAGCCGTTTCAAAAAATTCTCAATTCACTAATATTCAAATATTTTATTTACTTTCGGTGGAAAAATAATACATGAGGCAGTTTTACTCTTAAATATTTAGTTTTTTTCACTCTAATAATTATGAAAAAACGTTAGAATTTTCAGTTTTTTCTCATTTAAAAATGACCCAATTTCTTAATAATAATTGTTATAACTTTCAAATGCCCCAGTGTAACTTCTCCAAATTTTTTCACCAGCCTCGGGACAGTTGCACAAAAAATATGTAGAAATTTCATAACCTTAGTAGCATTTTCAACACATGTCCTAAACATCCTTGATTTCGTATACATTTGTCCTCAAATAAATAGCGAATAGATGCGCATGAGTCGCAAACACATTAAGATGCCACGAATATCAGAGAATACCGGCATAATAACATAATTTGTGTTGAACGGGCAATTTATTCGGCGAGAAGAGCACGCGCGATCGTTGATGTGTGCCTGTTTCGCCGGCGTTAATCACGCTTGTAGCATGGAAAGTGTGGGAAAGTTGCGTGGTGAAAATACACCGAGTCTTTTATTCTAGACGATTTGCCGTGCACGTAGATCAGGAAACCTATTCATATACTTACGTTATACAGTACACATATGCATATGCATATGTAACAGAGAAAGAGCCGTGCACGTGAACGTGTACGTAGGAAGAATCGCTCACGTTTACGACAAATACAACCATGACCGATAAAGCAATGGCCCCGAGAGATTCCCCGTCAGATATGGAGACTAATACATCTAAATGGATATGCACATGACTAAATATGTCCCACCTGCTACATGCGACCAGGGAAATAAAAGTTACTATAGTTATTTACCATCGTCTGTGTGTATATTATTATGCATGGGATATTTCAAGACAAAAATATCGACCGATACATCTTAATTGCCTCAAAAGATAAATGATATTTTTTGCATCACTGCTTCCATTGCTCTCAAAGTTTTCATGGTGATGAGTAATTATTGCTGGTTTTATTCAAGTACAACGAATTCTGACATTTTTCGATACGAGAAAGTCTCTGGAAAAGCAGTTTTAATTGTTTTTCATTGTTACTTAGAAATACTGTGGAAAACCATTGCAGAGTACGGTTGAATTTTTCTTTAAACTTTATTATGAATGTAAAAATTAAACGACTGCGAAGGGTGCGCCGTCGATTCCAATTTCCGAGCCTCGGTGAGATCCGTACTTGGTTGGATGACCGTTTATCATTCTCCGTTTATCGACCGTTTCGTATTCTCCAACACATAAATACACCTAAATATGCCTAAAAGTGATATTTTGAAATCAGCATGTTTCGAAGCAGTAAGATTTTGTTGTTTACCTTACGATCAGTAGCGATATTCAAAGGGCAATGTCACTCGTATCCAGAAAAACAGCTTGATTTTGATAAGAAACAGCAGGAATATTAAATTAAGTAGAAATTCAAGAGTGAAAACCTCCATCACGATTTTGGCCTGGAAAGCCTCATACATACACGTACACTAAGTTTGTATGGAGAAATTCTAATATTTCAAGAACGCGTGTAACGTGCACAAAATAAAGTGCGAAAGAAAGTACACAACTCACCAGGTAATAATTTATTACTTGACCGGAGTGTGACGCTTATTTGTATCTATAAATTGTGCACTCAACAGAACAGTTGAACCGAATTATCGGGGTGTATAGTTTTATCAATCCATTTTTGTTTATTTTCCCATAAAGTTTACGCAATATTTTGCCGTAAAATTGGGAGCAGAAAAATTGTGATTATGGTAAAATTTCGTTTAAAACAAATATCGTTTTTTTCCTTCAATTATATTTTTTCGATAAAGATCAATTGAAATAATTATCGTCCTGATAATGTTCCATCAATGAACAAGAACAAATCGTATCATAATTTGTAGCCAAGGAAGGAAGCAACACTTTCACATATTTAGTATCTCTACCATTCAGATTTATTCGACAACAGAATCTCGGATCAGGATTCGCAGGGACTCCATCTCAAGATCGTTGATAGCGCGTTGCACGCTCCAGATCGATTTAATTTTTATTTCAACCTACATGTACATTGCATTCGATTATATGCACAACAAAAATGGATATAAATATTCATCATGCTCCACCATATTACACGTTCCGGTTTCCCAGTAAGATCGAAGGTCGAACAATCGACGGTGCAAACAGCATGAAGCTGGTCGGTTGAAATTTTAACAACTGCAATCAGTGATATCTCTCGTATGGCACTATTTTCTGGCTGTAAAAAAACAAAACTTATTTAATCCCCCGATTTTAATCCTTTCCAATACATCAGATTTGTGTGGAACGATTGACTGCTACCAATGAAAAGAAAAAGTAAAATTTTATCGAAAAGTTGCCCTTAGTTTTTTGGTTCCCATCCCATTTCCTAGTGAGAGTGATTTGCAAATGTAAAACAATAGGAAAATCCTCATATTCGAGCGTATTGGAGTCCGGCAGTACTCCAACCAGTTTTTATTTTTCATTCTCCGTGTCGCGAGCTGAAATTGTACTATATATTGTTGTAATTATACGTACATCGAGTGGTAGCACAAAAACGAACGTAACTCTTTTACTTAACAAGCAGCTTTGTATAGTTTTCTTTCTGTTGTTTCCTAGCTTTCGTTAAATTTTCATACTGGCAGAGAAAGTGGGAACAATATTTCTTCTCTTCTGGCTCATTTCTTCCTTTGTTTTCTCTGTCTTCCTTTTGTCTGGTGTTAAATACATGCTACGAGCGTGCGACGAAATGAGACCGAAGTTTCGAGCTATTTTCAAGTCTCCTTTCTTAGACCGTTGTAAATTTACCGCAGCTGGCAATTTTACCACTCGGATGCACCTGTTTTGCAAAAGAATGAGAAAACCCGTCTTGAAATTTTATTCGGAACATAAATTACAAGAAAAATATGGAAAGACGTTGTGTTTGCAAATTCTATGCATTTTTAATACTCCGTCAAAAAATCTACACTATCTCCCTTGTAATTCTTTTTCGATGTCTTTCTTAGAAGTCTATGTTTATGTGGCAAATATGGGCATGTAAAGATGCCAATTAGTTCAATTATTAATAGAAATTAGTTGGAGCTTGGAAAATTGAAGGTTTCGTGACTTTTCTATCGTGACATTGTAAAGTGGACGACAGGCTTCGAGTCTCACAAAAGGTAAAGTGAATACTGGCCTTGTGTCTCCTGGTTATTTACCAGGTTTGTAGAAAGTTTTCGTATGGAAACGCGTGCGAAACTCTCGCTCTTCATGCCAGATACTCGTGCGAGTTTTATTTCCAATTTGACGATATCGCGGAAAGGAAAGATTCACGTTGGGATAATAATTGAAAATAGAATTGTTAAATGACAAGAAAAGAAAAAAAACACCGAAATATATCGACGAACCTTTCACTTTTTTGAATTGCCTGTTTATCGGCATCCTTGGCTTTTTGATACTCATTATATGCAAAAAAATACTTGTCGCTTGCGTCGCTGCGACTAATCGGAGACGAAAAATAAATAAATTTCAAAAAATAATCATATCTTATCAGTTCAACTTGGCAGCACGAGAATTATGCACGTCCGGGAATACGCCGAAACTGAAAGAACGAGTTATGCTCGAATAACCCTCATTTCAAACCCCGCATTTTTGCACTGCTCTTAACAAGAAACCACAACTACAATAATTAGTATAATTTTCAAGAGTCGTGGCAAAATTCCAAAAAAATATAAGTCTCGCTCCGAAAATGATTCCTCAAATCTTAGGATAAACAATGGGCAAGTAAGGTTATTCGAAGAACGTCGTTCGAAGTCATGTCTTTCATGGCACTTATCTGATCATCTGGCCTTTTCTATTTTATCAATAAACTCGATCAGGATCCTCTTTAATTTCCAAAAATCTTTAAAAATCGAGTCTTGTGAATAAAAAAAAAGCATACCTAAGCTGTCGACAAGGTTTTGCAATGAATTTGAATAACACGTATTTCCATATGGTTTACATTCGCCATCCAACCGGTCTTTTGTTCATGCTTCGATCGTTTGACGTAATTGATTGAAAAATGGCCCGTATAATATGTCTCGTATTCAAATATATAAATATTTAATAAATCAACGCTCGGTCAACGTAATCTATATTTAGACGCTTGGGTTACGCAATTTTAGGCAATCGATAAGGTTTCCTGACGAAAAGTTCATCTTGGATTGCAAAAAATTGACAGAATGTTGAAAAATCCGGTGGGTTTGTCGGTCGATTTAGATACAAACGTTGATAAAACCTAAATGTCAGCTTCGAGCTACGAAAGTCAATTTATACGAAGTGACGACGAATGTGTCCATTTCTTTTTGCGATGCTCGCTACACTCGAATAGTCAAGGTGAAAGGCATACGGAAATGCGTGGTCACTATGATCCAATCCCATTCGCCCCCCCCCCCCCCCCCCCCCTTGTATACTCGTAATGTTTTATTTTCTCATTTTGTAGAAAACTTTGGGTCTGCTAATGTTAAATTTATGCAATTATGGAGTCTCAGTTCGAAAGTGTCCCAAAAACGTAATAAAAGCATCTCTTTAAAACTTGTTCTTTGGTAATGAATTAATACACTACAGCCATTTATTAACAAACAAGACGAGACAAGACATAACAAAAACGTATAATACATTTTGTGGATTTTTTATTACTTGCCAAAGTGCTTTTGTTTGTTCTCGAATGATTGGCAGATAAAAAAAAGAACATGCAATATGCGCACTGCGATAATAAATAGAAGTCAATTAAATATCGAAATACTTAAGGATGACTAATATTTCCGGTATGAAAATACGTAAATTTGAAATATTCTTACTAAATTGGTCACCTTTTTTCCACGATTTTCTTATCGTCCTATCCGATTATCAGTGTTGCCATAGTCAAGATAAATGTTCTCTTATTTTTGCCAGAGTTTGAATCGAATCAGTCGATTTACACATCAACAAAGAGCACCATTTTTTTTTACCGTTCTGAAATTTGATCTCAATTAGTTTTTTTTTTTTCGTATCTTTTCCAAGCATTTATTCCAGCTAGCTGCAATAATAAACTTGATTTAAAACATAAACTTGATTCTGAAAGGACCTCAGTAAACATTTTCTCCTAGTATTTTACTTTTATTGAAAGAGCATTTTATTTGCTGCTGAGTTTTTTTTGTATTCGAAAGCAGTACAATCGGAGTTGACCTTCCATCAAAAAAATTTTTTGCCAAAAACGAATGTCATTATAATTTGTGATAACTGGGATTTGAAATACAGTGCGTTTCATGCATCACGAAGCGTGTTTACCGTTGTAAATATGACGAAGTTGAAATAGCGGAGTATTGCATTGGTTAAAAGAAGATCAAACAACCGTGCTTGTGTATTATTATGATAAACTAGAGGATAACGTATTACAAGTGGTTTTGAGTTCATCGAAGCGTGTTGAAGGGTCCAGAGAAAAAAGGGAAACGTTTACGATCAGATGATACGACATCGCATGAAGCGAAAAATATATTAAAAAACAAATGCAGAATTAACAATGCGTCGGAGGAGATCGCGATCTATAGCGAGCTTTATCAGTCGCAGCTGTCAATCATTGCTCGATATTGATATTACAAATATTTTTATAGTGAGTCTTCGCCAAGGCTAATAATAAAAGCGACGTATGACCCTGGCAAACTCTTATCCGAAATTTCAATAATTGATGGACTAATGATTTACGCAATATTTTTCTTTCAGGGAGGTCCCGGCGGTTTCGAGGAAGTTCGACGATACGTCAAACAAGGTGGTGACTTTTGCAAAGAGCTCGCAGCCATTCTACACGAGAGGTTAGTGCTGATTTTTTCAACTAAAAATCAACGAACGGTTTTACAGCGGTTCCAAAATTAACGAAAAACATACAAAAATCATTAATAGAAAATATACATTTTACTTTTTTAAATAAATATCAACGTATCGGCGCTTTTTAACCAGATTGGTGAAAAAAAATGGTTATCTTAACTTTTTTGTCATCTTCAGAGCTGAACTTGAAGCTTCGTACTCCAAGGGCCTCAGCAAGCTTAGTTGTAAACTGACAAAAGCCTGTGCGAAGGATCAAGGTGAGACGATTTATTCCGACATTTTTCAACAACTTCGAGTAACATGACCAACAATTAAGGTTAATTATTTATGTAACTAATTTTTGTTCAATTTAGGCGGAAATACTAGTGGTGGCGTGACTGAAGCATGGAGAAGCATCGGCGAAGAGATGGAAGCTGCAGCAGAAGCACACAGAGTCTGGGGTGCCGCACTCGGCGAACAACTCGCTAAACCATTAAGGGTGAGGATTATTTCATTCAAAAATGTCTTTATATACAATTTTTTTTCAATGCAACCGAATAAAAGGCGAAGACTCTTTTCGGAAATAAAAAAGAAGCCTATAAAAGTCAGTTGATACTATCTTTCGTCAAGGACATTTAGGACACACATTAAAAATGCTCTCGAGTTAATGAAGTGTCCCGAGGCTAGTATAAAAATTTCAAGAGTTTACACTAAGCTGTTTGAACGTTAAAACAATACTAAATTTCAACAGAGGAAATGAAAAAAAAAGTTTAATAGGACGACAATTAAGAAACATTTGTCGCAGGATACAAGTGTTGAGCTTTTTTAAATTCTGTAGCTTGACCGTGAAGCTACAATTTCAAAGACTTTCAGTGATTTTTATTTCAAAACAAAAATGAACCGCTGTTTAAGATGATAAATATTTTATTATCCCCAATATATTTTGAAGATTGTGACATTTTGCAGGTGGGAGTTGCTGAGGCACAAGGACGATCGAGAAAAGCGATCGAAAGTTCGGTCGACAAAGCGTCAAAATCGTTGCAAGAATGGCGTGGCATAGCAGCAAAGAGTAAGAAACAGAGTTTCTCATGTGCACGAGAAAACGAAAGACTGCAGGATCTTGCAAGGATACAATCGATAAGCCAGAGTCAACAGAACAACAACAAGACGTCGAGTCATCAAATGACGGAGAAAGAAGTCAATAAACTTGAGACTAGAAGACGAAAAGCTGAGGACTCATCACGCCGAGCAGATACTGAATTTTACACGGTCAGCGTGCGAGCCGAACGAGCAAGACTCGAGTACGAAAGTACTGTGAGAAAAGGAGCCAAACAGATGGAATTACTCGAAGAGGAAAGACTCAGCGCTTTGAAGGATCTGGCTAATGTTTATCTCGCACATCTACAGGCACTTGCGCCGAGACTCCAACAGGTAGAAAACTTATTATTTTACTTTTTCAGAAAAAAGAAAAAGCTTTACAAACATCAAGCCACAAGGCGTTAAACGTCTTTTGTCAATACATATTAAAGCTAAGAAAAAATAATATCCATACACAAAGGTTTTGCTCTCAAAACTTGTTCATTTTAATTCTAAATAAAGCTTCGTTTGTTGGCACCACAATCAAAGTGATACAGATTATACAACTGCTTTTTTTGTTATCTATGTTCAGAATATTCAAAGTATAAATATAAATATTTCTAGTGTATGAATAATTCCGAACTTGAAAAACAAGAAAGAAAAAAAAAGAAAGAAGTATCTATTAACGAGAGAAAGATAAATTACGAACAATTTGCCAATTGTGATTGCATCGAGGTGTTGAAGTTACATTTCCATCTTGTACTCTTCTTTATTTTATTTCATTCTGATGTAATATTATTGAAGTTATTTACTTTTTTAGAGCGCCGATCGTTTATCTTCGCCTGTACGTAGTTGCAATGTTTCCCAAGACGTTGATATTTTGAAGAACGTTATTCGAAGATTGGAGAGCAACGATGGTTCGAACGTCGATCAGTTATTGCCAGATTTTTATGCCGAGCATGTAACTCTCGCTATGAATCGAGAACGCCGGAAGCAATCACTCGTCAGAGTATTGCACCTGATAAGACAAGATCTCGAGAGAGAAAGGCGAGGCAGAGAAGGCCTGGAGACGTTGCATCGTGCTTTCATCCAGACACCGGCGTTCGCCGCTGACGAGAGCACACAGAACGTGACGGAGAAATTGCATCACGTAAGTTGTGAAATAAATAACTATATATACATAAATGTACCATATTTTTATATCGTTTATTTACATCATTTCTCACCTCAGAAACCAACATCCAAAAAAAAGTTTTGTCTACATTCTTTCCTTACATTTTATCATTTGTTAAGAAATCGTGCATAACGTGCCATAACTGGACGAGTTGTTGTTCACACTGGTAAATGGAGTGTTGAAAACACACAATAAATAAAGATTTTGATAGTTGAAGATTTTCCATTTTAAGGACACTTTCAGGGCAAATAAAAAATTACGGATCCAACTTCCAAAAATGTCAGGTTAATAAGACATGCTGTAGTACGAATTCATCGTAAATTTATCACATTTTTATAGTCTACTTTGGATACAATTATTATAAAAAATCGACACTCAGTTGACTATTGTAAAGCAGTTATTCGACTTTGAGAAAACGATAATTCGACTGTCCTGAAGTTTAATTTGCATGGAAAAATGTTGATCCATCGAAGGTATCAAGTTGTTTTTTATTTCTCTTAAAATTTACATTACTTAGAGAAATAAACCAATCAATTGGATTTTCAACGTGGGCTGGTTACTCTCAAAGCTGTACGGTTGAGAAATCTGTTTTTTAATAACACATTTGACATATTCATAAAAGTTCGTATTCACATAACAATATAAATCATTTTTGATGCTCCAAATACCGAAGACCTCGTACAAATATGTTGCATTTATAGGTTTAAGATTGTTAAGCCCAGATGTTCAATTATGTTCTGAAATGAATTTGTTTAGATGAGGTCCATGTTAACATTTCTGGAAGCAGCGAGGTACAAAGTTGGTGGTACACTGGCCGAAATTGAGGGTGGTAAGAGAGGAAAACATCCCTTGGCTGAGCACATCTTGGTTTCGCGTGACAAGCAAGGATTGCAACAAAGTGTTCTCAAAGTAAGTTCATTATCTCTCATCACTGACGTTTATTTATACATTGGATATAATTGAACAGATAAAAATACAAGCGAACAAAAAGAAGTTTACAAAAATGACACTTTTCCTGAGGGAAAGTTTACGTTACGATATTCCTCAATAAAAATAATGAAGACGATTGTTTTTTGATGAAAATGAAAATAATAATTCGAAAAAACTCATTTTTCAGGTTCCCTCCTGGGCGAAAAATGAATCCTTCGAGTTTCCGGAGGCACAAGACGAGCTGGATCTACATTTGACAAAAGATCACGATGCTGAGAGACGAGATTGGGTTGACAGAACAGCGGGCGATGGAAATTCCGAAAATCCACCAGACGAGGAAGATTTCAGTGATTTTGACGAATTTAGTAGTCAGTCGGAGGACAACAGTAATCAAGAGGTCGAAATAGCTGACCTGACGGACAAAACTGACATAACCGAACAGTGCAGAGCGATATATCAGTACTCGGCTAATTTGAATGACGAGCTCAGCCTAACGCCTGGTGATCTCATAACGATACATGAGAAGCAGGCCGACGGTTGGTGGATCGGTGAATGTGCTGGAAGAACTGGTATTTTTCCTGCTACTTATGTTCAGTTGATACGTTAACAACAATGGCAATTCGAAAATGAGTTGCGACCGAAACGAGTATCCATTTACGCGACGTAATATCCTTGTATATATAGCCGCAAAATTGCAAGTGCCAATCCTTTAAAAAGTCTATTTATCGAGAAGTCAGCGCTGGACCAATGGAAAAAAAATTTGTTTCTTCTTCCCTCAGCTCAGTTCGTCTAAACTTTGTTTACGATTTTCTCAACCAAAACAAATAATCATAAGATCAATGTGGATTCGATGCTTTCACGAATAAAATCTTGACACGTCTCCACGTTTGTTTGCCAAGAAAAACTGTACATTGCTCCTGAAACTTCTAAGGTTTTGGTTTTTTTTTCCTCTTTCGAATATCGTACTCGAACGTACTTACGAGTCTCGTGGAAATAAAACATATATTTTGAGTTTCCAATTTAGTACATAATCGTAGGGTGTCGACGAAAGATATTCAGGTTTGATTTACATCTAGCGAAAGTGAACGCACTTGCTGATCGATAAACAAAAATCATTGACGCAGTCCTGTCACTGGAGATTCTTCGTCCTCATTTTTTCCCTCCCCAAAGTCTCCCTACGAAGATTAATTGGAATAATAATCGAAAAAAACAAGCGATAGACAAATTGTCAACGAAAGTTCGAAATGTATTTACGTTACTCTTTCTTTAGTGAGTGTGTTTCTATACATTTTCGTTTATTCCGAACGAAATGCGATTGAATTAGACTCTACATTGACAATATCGAAGTTTTCGTGAATCGATGAAATCTTCATCGTGCGAAATCGATGAAACAAAACAAATCTATAAACATAAGCGGTACCAAATGACGCATTTTGTATATAACGATTATTAAATTGTACATAGGTATCAATCTGTGCGAAAGAGTGTTTGGATATTTAAATAATATTAAAAAAATGAAAATAATGGAAGTATATATCTGTAAATTAATCGAACCAATAAAGAAAAAACGAAGCTTTTCTTTACTGACGATTTTGATCGATTTATTAACATTTCCTGTTCTGCGTTCGACCGGACCATCGAATAATTCCCCAAACCTTGGTCATTAGCTTTCGATTTGCAATCAAAATTGCTACGATAATTGTAAAAAGTGTAACCTTCTTCAATCCTCCGTATTTTTTTTTCTTTTTCATATAAATTACATTTTTTTTCTAACATGATGATCACAATGTTGTTTCTATAACCGACTAGAAACGTTGACTGGATGGCAAAAATAAAAGCCAAGTGAAATCTTTGTTTACATGCAAATTAAACTTTCTGATAAAAGTTACTCAATTTTTCTCTTCAAATTCACACTATTGTTTCATTTTAAAAACCAAAAATTCAGGCTATGTGATGTGATTGGTTCATTCAGTAGTAATAAGTTTTAAAATCGCCGTCGGAAATCGATGAAAATCATTCTTTATTGAGCGATGGAATGCAAAAAGGTGCAATCGCAGAAGTCGTTGCGTAAAAAGTACCGCGCTGATGATGCAATTCCGATCGTATACCCATTTCCGTGCAATCATTATTGGTGCATGTTTCCCATGAAACTTGAGACGTGTCGGAATCCCTTGGATTCCATTGCCTTGCCCAAAACGTACAATTGCCCTTCGCTGATGACACAACCGATTCGATAAAATAATGATAAGCACGTTGGTGACTGCACTGACCAACTTCAATAGCTGCACAAATAAAAAATATTTTTTGAAAATAAAAATAACAGTCTGGAGAATAATCACGTGCATAAAATTCTACCGAAGAGAAAAGTTACTCACAGGTTTTTTTAACATATTTCCAAAGTGAGCCGTTTCGATGCGAGCAACCAGGCTGAACGTTTCCACCGTTCGCATAAAAATCAGCGTGCCCTGCGATGAAGTAATCGAGATAGCACATTTGATTTCTTGTACATTAACCGATCAATATTTTATAGAAGCAAACAATTTTGTTATGCTTCGATGCACAAGTGGACAGATTAAATCATTGAAAAAATTGATCATTCCATGACTTTCTTGAATATTCATAATTCTAAGGCTAAATCCGTGAATCAAAATTGAAATTATTAAAAAAATATTCAGAAATATTGTAATAACTGTTACTTTGATTAGATATTTTTGTTTTTACTGCTTTTCTTCGTATCTTATGGAAAAAAGAAATTGGCGACAAGTTCGATATTGAGAAAAAATAATGCATCAAATAAATTGATTTTTGCCGGATAGTATTGTGGAATAATCGAACAAATAGTTTCGATTGATCGTGCCAACATTTTTGCTGCATTAAGCGAACATTTAATCGTCTTAAAAAGTTATGAAAATGAAAAAAAAACCTATGGGTTCGGCCATCCCAAATCCGAAGGTAGACTTCGTTTTGGAACTCGTGTGAATGACGTCAACAAAATCTGCGTCCGAGTTATCCAATCGGAATTCCAAAGCAGCGTCATGGAAGCATAATTCTGCTGGGTCCAAACCGGTGATTCTACTGACTCGCCAATCACTTTCCATTTCTCTTAAATCCCGAGCTGCAATTCCGCTGATATGAGCTCCGAGACTGTGACCTACTAGGTGAAGTGGACCCCAAGTTGGTTGCCTAGGCGAGCTCGCTGTTTTTGTCGAGTTTACCACATCACGAATGAATCTTTAATATTTATGTAAACATTTAAATTAGAGAATATCTTCTGATATTTATTTCGAAAAAACCAATGCTTTGACTTAAAAAAAAACAACAGTTTCCATTTATAGTAACGAATTAACGATCAAATGGTTGCAATGAAGGCTGGAATTCTATTTTGTTAAGCCCATCTCATCAGTTGATATATTTAGCATCATCGATTTCTTACAACAACAGCAAAAATATTAATGAATTTGTGATTTTTTAAATATAGATTTCAAACAACACAGATGTGGATACTGCAAACTACGTTCGAACTCACGAAAGAACTTGTTATGTAAGGATGATCGATTCACGTGATAATGTTTACCTTGCAATTGTATTGCCGATTTCTTTGGTATTGACAGCTGCATAGAAATAGTTGTAACTTTTGGATCCACCTGACCAGTCGACCACTACTACGTTGACATCACCCTAATGGAGTGGAATATGAGAATTAAAAAAGTCCCTAAATATAAAAATTTATGATGGAACCTAATTCTGATTTTTTAAATAAAAATACTAAGTTCGATACGTGGAACAGAATGTTTTTGACAAATAAACATATGTACATTGACATAAATTGAGATGTCGCCAAATGGTATTTTTTTTCGTGTGACTATAAGCTCGCAGCCTGTCATGAATAATCGGCCATTAAATTTAACGATGTTACGTTAGGATAGCCATAAATATTACGTTGACGTTTTCATTAATATGCTTTTGATTAATGACATCATAAAAAAACTAATGTCATTTTAGAATAACAAATAAATGCGAAAGCTGTTCAGAGAATGATAATGATTACTGGGCGAAATAAACTTTTCAATATACAATTCTCCTTCGTCTTAAACAGACATTTTTCAATTTGGACCGATCTTCAATAATAAAAGTTTCTCCTTGCGTACGTGAGGACACGAACTATTTCTGAATAACAAGTATAGTGCACACATGCGTAACTCAAGGTTTGTTAGCTCATACAGTCAGAGCCAAAAGAGTAAGATTTCATGGAAACATTTTTACGGAACAGAAGTGTTAATAAAAAAGAGTTTCATTATATGTTAACATTGAAGATTCGTTAAATTTTTTTTTTTAAGTGTTACTTTTTTCTGTGATTTCAAATCGAACTTTTCGATACAATAAATTGAATTTTTGTAAAAGAATACTGGCAATTTATCTCGTCAGGAATTTTATCACGTAATTATTTTCCCATTTTTCCTGTTTTTTGCATATTTGCGGAGCAGTTACTTCCTCATGGAGAGGAAAAGTATGAGAAACAAAATATTATGTGTGTGAGTTCATACAACGAGTCCAGATAAATGGTTTAAAAATAACTACCTTCCACTGTCGGTGAATCAGTATTTTTTATCTGTACTTCCGTCCATGGAAAAATAAATTTCGTAAGCCCGGGGATTCGTCATAGAGATAATATTGTCATTGTCTGATTCAATTTCGTCAATGACGAAATATTATTAGAGGAAATTTTTCGTTGTGAATATTTCATTGAATCGAATTCATTTGACCAAGACTGTACACGCTAACGAACTTGAAGCTTCGTTTATCTGTTAATTAAAAGTAACTAACCCACGAGAGAAATGCGTCTTCCATTCGTTTGACCCAGCTCTTGAATCCACTCGACTTGAATCCATGAATAATAAACACTGTTCTCCGATCGCTCCGAAAATCTGTTGGATCCAGTCGGAATTCCTCGCCCTCGTGGACTTCAACGCGATTTGGTTGGATTCTTGATGATAAGAAGAATCGAACACGTGGTACGTATTTTGAATTTCCCGTGGTAGCGAAAATCCACTTGACAGCACGTCCTAAGGTTGATTTAACTTCGGAACAATCAACGCGTTCGGGCGTTGCATCCTCTTCGTCAGAATTGGATGATGTATCGGACTGTGATGGATCAGAACTGCCACCAACGAGAGACCGGTACATCGAAGATATTTTGAAGCTGTCAGCAAGAACGAGGAAGCAGAGAAGAGCCAAAAATACGAATCGAAGGCAGTTCATTTTGGAAGATTCTCCGAAATTGCTTGATAAAGTTATGATTGTTTTTGTAGATTTAGCAATTCAAAACCATTGAAGAACAAACTCGTATCCGTGAGTTTGTGTACATGTGAAATTTTCAACGATCCTAATGAGCTCTTGATGAAATGTCAATGATCAATCGCGAGTAGTTGCAGCCAATACGACGCCACAAACACTTGTATATAAAACAACAAATATATCGGTTGTAATTATAGGTCACCGGTGACCGTGGCGGGCACTTGTAAACTGTCTGTCTACAGTACCTTGAAAACGAGATAAACGAGAATCAGGGAAGTAGGAGGAGGTATTCTCCCGTCACACAATGAATATCTCGTCGTTCTTAGTTCGGTAAAACCGATTCCCCACTCTAGCGCCAATAGCTGCGCGAGTGTTCGCATTACGTGCCTTTGCTTTCGTTACAGTACACTGATACCACTCGTGTCTTATCGAAGAGGCGTGAAGCTGAGTTTGTTGTTGTAAATCGAAGGAGATACGACTGTTCGTGAATATCGGACCAGATGCGAAAACGTCAGATAAAAACACGCTCCATTCCGAGTCTCGAGTAACACGTAACGGCAACGAGACGCCAAAAAAAAAAAATTGTCACTTTTACCTCTCTCTCTCTCTCTCTCTCTCTCTCTCTCTCTCTCTCTCTCTCTCTCTCTCTCTCTCTCTCTCTCTCTCTCTCTCTCTCTCTCTCTCTC
>JACEOJ010000133.1:238319-313919 GCA_013761285.1 Campoletis sonorensis
CTCTCTCTCTCTCTCTCTCTCTCTCTCTCTCTCTCTCTCTCTCTCTCGATAATTATTTAGAAAAAATATTTTTTTAACCTTTCTCTCTTGACAACGTGTGCTGTCACCTTTCTTACAGCGTTTTGACGTCACTGACATACGAGGGTCTGAACAAACGTCCTCCGCGTTCATCGGTCGCACAATGACAAAGGGGTATGGCACGTTTCGAAATATTACCATTTGGATCGGAAAACGTCCAACGAAAATAAAGACAACCTTGCAAAAGCTACTTAAAATTGATTTCAATGCACGCGGCGGTTTCGATATGATGTTACGGTCAATGACGTTCGTTTAACCGAATCCATCATTGCTTTGGTCACGAAATTATGTGATAGTGCGAAGCAGCAACACGTTTGTCTCCCGCACGAGTCTCGTGTCGAAAACTTCAGTTCTGCAAACCATCGGGAAATATTTGGATTTGATCATTCTTTTGTTTCAGTCTTATCAGTCATGAGCATCTTTCTCATAAATTTTTTTTCCAGGTAGACAAATGAAGATCCAAACAAAAATTAACAAAAAATGAGTGTTTATTGATAGAAATTATTTGAAAATTTAACATTTATCATATTAAACTATTTTATCATTCCATCCTCCAAGAAATCGACTTCTAGTTGATGTTTCGATTCTTCGATACTTTGTTGGCTGGGGTCTGCGATAAATAAAATTGTGATTCAGAACTAATGATGCATCATTGAAATCAATGATAGTTATTATCGTGATTTGAGTACTTACCACAGAAAGGTGATTTTTTTGAGGTTCTAACATAATATGTGCCCAAGGCAGAAAAATAGTTCTCGGTCTGGATACCCATTTCGACGCATTTCGATTTATTGCAGGGTTGCGTAATGGCGTTCATAGCTCCCTTGTAAGAACGGTCCCATTTGTGTGCCCAGAATGAACAACCACCTTTGGCCGCGTTTATTAATGACTCGGTGAAGTATATTTGTGCACGTGAGTGACTGCATGTCCCTTGTAGTAAAGCTGTGTTTTTTTTTTAACATAATTTTATTAGTAGTCTTCGAGATCCCATTGTAGAATAAATCTACTCATTTTTGCGGAGACTCTGATATTCCGGATGTTGAATTAATGATTATTACTATTATTATGTTTATTCTAGAGTGGTAGGAATTGTTACTCACGTCCAGCTGGTAGGTACACGTAGTCAAAGATGGAACCTTGTACTCGATGGCAGCCTGGTTGTCTTTTTCCACCATTTGGATAGAAATCAACGTGTCCTAATGAAAAAATAACGAATCATTAATATAACGAACGTATTAATTTTATTATGCAAACTGTTAACGAGCTTTTATCGCCATAATCATAACAGTATATACAAAGTAACGGCGAAATGATCAAATACAATGTTTCCAAGATAATTTTTTGAAATTTTGCGTGAATCTTCTTGAGCGTCGTATTATAATGTGTCAAAAATTTGAGGAGGTTTCACCGTCTGGTAATCGAGATATTCAGTCTTTAAAATCGCCACTTTTACATGAGGTCTTATGGGAAGTCACGAAAAAAGACGATATTTTACAACTCGATTTCTAAGCGGTTCAACTTCCTCAAATTTCACCCACAGTTGAGTATGATTGTTAAAAAGATTCATATGAATTTTAAACAATTAAACTTGGAATTAATCGAACGCATGAGAAACGATCGAGCCTCCTTAAGTAACATCTTCGTTTGTATAATACCTAAGGGTTCAGGGTTTCCAAATCCAATTCTCCATTTCTCAGTCGCGCTCGTGTGTAGAACATCAACCAATTGTGCGTCAGTTGGGTCCAGGCGGAATTCAGTGGGGACCTCGCGGAAACATGGTATCGCTGGGTCTAAACCAGTGATTCTTGCGACATACCATCTGTTCTGCATTTTTTTGAAATCGTACGATGCGACACCGCTAATGTGGGATCCAAGACTGTGTCCGACCAGATGGAGCTTTCCCCATTTTGGTCGCGGGTTTAATTCAACCGTGGCGTTTACAACTCGTTGAAGGAATCTTTAACATTCGTTTGAAATTAGTTATCACATTATACTTACGATTTTTCCTTACTATAAAAATTTTTAACTATCGTTAAATGGATTTCAACGAGTTTATCGTAGGTAGAAATGATTTTTGAATAATATTAGACACAGAGTTTGTTTATGAATCGAAAATGAAAATTAGTAAAAATCAAGCCGCTTATATCGGTCGGGTTTTCTAAATTTTCTCGTGGCCCTCATGCACGTGCGATAAATAATAAAGAAATAAAAAGTCAATAGTTTGTGGGAACAAAGAAGAAAATCTGCCTGTTTTGTTTACGCGTAGTGCGCAAACTACGTTGAATTTATTTCAGAAATCGAGAGGAAGTTGAAATCGATGGAAATGTAATAATGAGCGGAAATGCCTAGATTAAGTAAAATAATGTGTCATGGCGTTGGGTATCAATAAGAATAAATATCCATACCTTGCAATTTCATAGCCAATAACTCTCGTCATGATCGCTGCTTTGTAATAGTTGACAGTCTTTCCTATCGATGACCAGTCAACGACGAATACGTTAACATCGCCCTAAACAAGACAAAGAACTTTAATGATGCATTCCAATATCCTTTTTATTCGAACTGGTATTCAATGAAAATACTTTGAAAACGTACCCAAAGCAAAAAGGCATCTTCCAATTGTTTGATCCATGGCTGGGATCCACCGTTCAAGAAACCATGAACGATGACAACGGTTCTTCGTTCAATATTGAAATCGCACTGTTCAAGACTAAGTTTATCGTTACCGAAAACTTCCAAACGACGCGGTTGTTTTCTCGACGAGAAATACACACGAAGGTTTACTGACTTTTTCAAATTAACTTTATTCGCGAACATCCATTTCAATCCACGTGACATAATCGAATTCATGTCAGCGCAATTGACAGAATCCATCGGGAAAGAAGCGTTGCCAGATTCATTGAATAATTCAAATACTTCGTCCGACCAAGGGACGTCTAAATTTTCTAAATTGCCGCTGTCGAATTCTTTGCCGAGTACTGCTTTGTAAACTTCTTCAATTTCGTCACATGCCGAAAAAGTCAGCAAATTAATAAAAACGAATAATCCTACTCGAAACACAAACATTTTGGTAAATTTGTGATTCCGATCGACAAGCAGTGTGACAGGAGCAATGAAAGAAAGACAAAAAGCTTGTGCGATGATGTCAAGATCTCGTGATCGTTATATATGCACGAAAACGTGGGAGAAGTTTGCCTGTTTGAATATTTTATATGCACCATAAAATAAACGTCATACATTCACGTGCAACTCTGAATGTCTCGCGTCTGATTGAACAAGTGGTGACTTTTCATCCGTGAAGCCGTGAGTGTGCATTTCTTCTCACTTATTTGGAATCATTTTTGATATTCATCTTTCTCAATATTTAATTTTTTTTTTCTCCAAATCGTCGCATTGTTTAATGTAACAGCTTGCATGCGGGTACAAGCACTTTTTCGTTTTCAATCACACGAATTGTTGCAATTAATTTATTCCTAAGCGATAACGATACTGCAATCAAAAAAATAAGATCAAGTTCACTACACATATTGCACTCTGCCGCCTTCACAATGTTATGTCATTCGGTAAGAGTTGCTTTCGATATTTCGGTGAAGGACAGACCCCTCCTTAACTTTGTTTTATCGACGGTTCTTCAAATAAAGGAGTCTGGATTTCCGAAGTTTCTCAAATCGATTACTTTTGATTTAGGTTTTTATGGCTCAACTGCTCATTCCATGTGTACTGTTCGGAGCCACCATTGTAGTCCAAAATGCCATTAATTTATATTCTTTATTTTATTTATATTTATTTATCCATTTATTTTCAGTTATTTTTATTTCTATTTCGATTTTTTTATTCACAATGAAATGATATATTTATTTATATTGTTTCATCGTGTCTTAAAGAATTGATGTAATCCATAAGAAATGAAGTATTTGTTTGTTTAAGTTCATGAAAAATCAAAAGGTGATGACTGGTACGCTCTTGATCAATATATTCTATCGGAAATCAAATTATCGAAGTATTTAGTAAGAAAATAATGAAGTACAAGGGTTTGGGAAATAAAAAAATGACGCGTGTAATTAAAGTAATGAGTAATGTGACGTTTCATTGCCGCAAACTCGACAGTTATTTAATTTCTTATAAGAGTCATTGTAAGTAGACGTAATAATTATTTTGTTATAATATTGTTATTATTTTATTTTATTATAATGTTACTTTACAATAATATTTTACAATAACAGTAAATTGTAAGTAATTTATCTTGTTCTATTTCCAAAAATTGGTTGCAGGGATGCCGAACCACTAGGGCGAAGTAGTCTAAATTTGCCAACAATCTAACTCAAGTCTGTTTTATAGTAGTGGCCCAGGAATCCTGGACTTGAGGTTTCCCACTCAATCGAGTATTTCATTAGCGTAATCAACCTGTAATTGTCTCCGTACTTCTTCTTTGCCTTCAGCATCAATAACTGCGAAAATGGGAAAGTGGAAATGTGTTTATTCGAACCGTGAAGGGCAAAACAGTAAGAATATAACAATTTTTTGGATTTATTACCACAAAATGGTGGGGTTCGAGATGTAATCACGAAAAAAGTACCGCGATGAGGATGATTTTCAGCATTAATGCCCATCTCCGTGCAGTTATTTGAATTACAATCTTCCGACATAAGTTGCAATGCACGTCGGTAAGATCGATCCCATCGATGCGCCCAAAATGTGCAATTTTTCGACGCCGCAGAAATTAATGATTCGATGAAATAGACGTAGGAATATCCGTGACTACAAATACCTTGTTCCAGTGATGAATACATGCAAATAAGTTCTCAATTATTTTTCTTTCATTTGCACATTTATGTTTACTTTGAGAATCGTTTTTTTTTCGCAATTCATCATCATAATCGATTGATAACTAAACTCACCGGTTTGTGGAGCTGGCATAATATCGGGCCACAAACTTCTTTGTAACAAACAACCAGGCTGCCTTTTTCCACCGTTTGGATAAAAATCCACGTGGCCTGGTAATTAAAAAAGCGATTTTTGATTAGCCCAAACGGGGATCATCTTCCAAAATAATTTTGGAAAATAATAATTTTCCAAAATAATCGCTAATTCTCGATCTTCCATTAATTTAGTTATGAAATTGTCAATTTTTGTAATAATTTGGTCACCTATCGACTGCGGAGACCCGAATGCAAATAATCCGTCCGAACGGCCGTTCGTGTGAATAACATCAACGAATGAAGCATCGTCTATGTTCAGTCGCAATGAAGCACTGACGTTGCTGAAGCATCGATTCGCTGGATCCAGTCCCGTAATTCTGCTAACTTTCCAAATACTTTGTCTTTTCCGCAATGCGTTCGCGGCAAAACCACAAATGTGAGCTCCTAAACTGTGCCCAACCAAATGAAGAGGGCCCCATTTTGGCTCGGTTGGAGCAGATGCGACTATCGTCGAATTGACGATCTGATGAAGTAATCTTGACGATGGGGAACAGTAAAAGTAGACGTTTCACCAAAGTTTTTTTCTGGAGTCTTTTCAAAATTTTGAGGACCCATTTAGGACACTCCCATGACACTACGTGTCAAAATTCAAAAGGATTCATCGTCCGATATCCGAAATATTGGCAGGCAAAGATTGCACGATAACAAAATGTATTGAAATTACAGAGTTTTATTTATTCCGGTGGGGTCTTCAAACAATGAAGAGAATATGGTTTCAGAGTGAATACGATTTTACAGATTTGGCTTATTCGTAAAAAAAAAAACAAATCAAAAAGATTTATTTTATTTATTAACACAGGCAATTTTTGTAGAAAGGATTTTTCAAAATAGCAATTTCGAAAAAATGGGGGACGGGGGGAATAAAAACAGCAATTTTAAATATTTGAACAACTTTATGCAAAAAACTGAAAACCCTCCTCCCGAAGAAAAGTAGAAAACTATTATTCCAGATTTCCTTTAAATCCAGAATGTGGAAAACAATATATATATATATATATATATTTTAACGATACAACTACCTTGAAATTTATTTAAAAGTTTAAACAATCTCGATTCACCACAAACATATTTTGTTGTTAAAGATGATAAAAATGTCATTTGATTAAGGTTCGAAGCGTTTCAACTGAATGTTCACTGATGTGGAACAATAATCCTTGATATAAAATTGATGTTTACGAACCTCGCGATCTCGTTGCCGACCGTCCGTGTGTTGACGACTGCTTTGACATAATTGTAGCTATTTCCTCTTGCGGACCAATCAACCACGACTACATTAACATCGTCCTATCGTAGAACACAGATTTGAACTTTTTTCTCTAGAAATTCGACGAAGCTTGAGATTTTTTTAAATGTTAATCTCGAACATAGTTCGTTCCAGATTAATTGGTGAAAAAAGAACTTCATGGCAGGACGGCAATTGTCCTCACGTCCCCTTAATGATTCGAGCAAAAATACGTCGGAACATTTCTATAAACCAGTTCTTTTTTATCTCAAAACTAGATTTTTCGATTGGTACCACAATTTTTAAAAGACGTTTTTTAACGACCATCATATAGTTTATAGTTTTGTATGTTTTCCACAGAACTCTGTGTTAAGATTACGATGTTTTCATAGAAAAAAAAGTATCTTCTATTATTTCATTGATTTCTCAATACGGTCATAAAAACATATCCAATGACTATTTTTTCCCGTCTGTGTAAAAACTTCTCTAATTATCAACCATTAAGGCGCTTTATCAGCAGTCGAAGAAAATAGATAACTAAAAAGCAAAGACCGTTTTTCTCGGTCACGCTTGATGTTTGGAGAAAAAAAAAGTTATTTAATTTGTTGACTACTAGAAACAACGTGTAACTCCTATTTTACTTTTGATATCAAGAACCTCTGTGAAAAAAGAACGAGCAACAGGAATTTGACGGACCATGAGCCTGTTAGATCGCCTTAATTAAATGTGGAATAATCGCAATATGAAATTTTCACTTGCCCACAAAAGAAACGCCTCCTCCATACGCTTGACCCAAGTCTGACTCGCGTTTGATAAGAAGCCATGAACTATAATCACGGTTCTTCGTTCAACACTGAAGTCTGTCCATTCAAGACCAAATTGTTCGCCAGTAATCAAATGTACGCGTTGCAGTTGTTTTCTCGACGAATAAAAAAAACGAATGTCGCTGGCTTTAGCAGGATCTCCTTGGACGGCGAACAACCATTGCAATGTTTGAGCGACCGTTGACCCAAGTCCAAAACAATCGATAGCAGTAAATCCGACATGATCATGCAGACTCGAATTTAACTTAAAGGTTGAACCGTTTGCCCGAGTGACTGCATAATCTTCGCTGTTGATATTGACAAATTTCGATAAACTGCCATTCACATCGATCTCGCCCTTAACCATAACAAAAATATGGAGTAAAAACACCAACGACGCAGTTAAATTTAACATTCTGATGAAAATTATGCGACCGATCGAACGAAAGAATACTTTTTAAATGATTCCATCATAAACTCTTTCTTAGCATCAAACGAGAATTAAAAAATCCGTTCACCGTGATAAGACATCGACGGCACGACGCACGATCATGATTACGACATTTATAGCAGAGAATAAAGAAAATAACTTCCGTTCGACATTCACTTATTAGTCCATTAGTCAATGAATCAGTTCGGTGATGTTGACACTGGTGCAAAGTATCGGTGACGATTATGAGTGATGATTAAGCTCGTTCTCTTGCTACATTCATTTTGGGAAATTATAATTATCTGGTTAATCATTTCAAATTTGATAGCTTGCGGAATATCCCAACAGTGAATGGAAAATCTAAAAAATAAAAAAAATAAAAAATTCTGGACACGTGTTAAGTTCAGAGTCTCAGAAATAAAAACGTTTTCCACGTCTTTGATACTCATTCTGACTTTTTATCGCTGTCACCGGGACTGAACGATTGAAATATTACTTTTTTTTTCTCTCAAAATCTTCGCTACATGTTCCTCTATTGAGAATTTTGCAAAAGAAGAAAAAACAAATTTTTAAGTTTAAAAATTACCGCGAGAAAGGTAAGGAATCTTTCAGTAGAAATGCACGAAAAACGATGAACGTTAGATTTAGTCTTTTTCCCGATTTTGGGAAATCGTTTCGAAAAATTTTGTGTTAAATTCTTGTGGGAGTTGGTTTTATTTTTTTTCTTTAATTTTCATAACAATTAATAACTTCTGCAAACTTGTTACATCAATCTCGTGTGTCGTTAATCATCGTAGTTTCGACGGTTTAACGACTTACAATATGTTTAGTTAAGTATTAAACTAACGAAAGAATATTTCAATGAATTTTTTGTTTTGGTTAAAGTATAATATGATACATTAAAAAAAAGGATAGGAAAATGAAAATAAATGGGAACTTGAAACGTACTTGTTGTTATGCAAAGATATCGATTTATTTCTTCATATCTTGCCGATCTTCTGCTTCTTTCGTTTCTTACCTTTCTTGATTTTGTCTTTTTGCTAGTAAAGTGAAATAGAAAATTATTACGATTATGATGTTTTTTTTTCGATTGAAAAGCATTGATTAAAAGATTTGAAAAATATTTACCTTCTGTTGATGAAATTGTGTGGAAACATCACCAATTGAACTTCCACCTTGAAAACTGCTGAAATCGACGGATTTGTAATCGAAATTTTTTTGTGGCAGCATTCCCTTCTTTTCCAGTTCATCTCTGTTTTCGCGTTTTTGATCCTTTCTTTTGAGTCTGAAAGATAATCATTCGTGTTGTAGATTCAAAATGTTGAATTCATTGCAAAACGAGAAGATTTCTGAACAATTAGGAATAAAGGTAATTCACAAAATTAAGATTTTTTTAATTTTCGGAATTTCGCCCGAAAACTTTACAACATTTTTACCAACAGCGAAACAACTTGTCGTGTTTTTATGTTTCAATTGCTTCGGTTTTTATTTCGGATGTTAATTAAGAAAAAAATCGGACTAGCGAAATTAGAAATAAGAAGAAAAAACTCACTGTGAAGCGCTAAAAGCATTTAGTCTTTTGACTGGTTCTTGCGGCCCCGACGACGTTTCGTTGGCGGGAAAAACTTGATTGCTTTGATGTTTTTTGTTGCCCTTTCGTGGACTTTTTTTGTCCGCCATCGATTCGTGTTTCATTTCTTTACACGATTTTGGATTATCCGTCATATCGTGTTTTCTCTTTCTCGCGTAGCTCTGAGTGATGGTAACCTCGATTGAGGGTTTAGACGTCGTGGTGTCATGTTTGGAGTCTTCTTGATAATCGGAGGAATCCATCACATCGGATTGTCGTTTTCGTTTTCTACCGTGCATTTGACTGAGTGGAACTTGAAGCCTATCGTTTTGTGATTCGGTTGAATCCTCAGTGAGGTTCGAACCGTGCGTTACATTTTTGAAATGTTCGTGAACTCTCTGGATGCTCATCGCTGTCTCTTCTGCTTCATCAAGCGCTTCACGATTCCTCTCTGCTTCTTGCTTTTCCTCCAATTTTCGCTGTTGTTCCTCTTGAGCTGCGACCATGGGCATCACTTTTTTGTATCTCTCGAACGGACTAACGAACTTGGTCTTCTTTTCCTTCAATATTCTTCGACGTTCTATCAACTCTTCTTGCTATGAATACAAAATTTGTGGTGAATAAATCTTACCTTTTTTATATATATGATTAGAAAACGTTTACAAGTAGGTCTTTATTTCTCGAGCACCAGCGGATAAATCATTTCCCCAATTGATAACAAAAAATTTCGATAAAAATTTACTTGCATTAAAAGTCAAAGAGTATTCTTTTCGTGTAGGCTGTTTCTATTCGAAATAATGATTCGTTATTTATTAGCAAATACGTTAACTTACACGAAATCATTTCGAGCGTATTAATAGAATAAAATGTCAAAAATTCACGTTGATTATTTACATAAATTTGAATTTTAGTGAATTTCCTTAATTGCACAATAATTCGCTTCGAGGGTCAGTTACTTAACCTTTCAAAACTCATACTTTTCAATATTTTTTAATACAATTTTTCGCAAACATCACTTCATACATGTGTTAAATTGTGCTGATTTTTAAACCGTTTTCGAGGCGTTGTTGCTTAATCGTACAAAAAACGTCGAAACTTGAAATTAATCGAAAATAACAGATCTAAAGAGAGTGTCAACATGTAATCAACACTTTTTACCGGTTTTAAGTTATTATTTTGCGATTAGATTATAAAAATACAATTTGGTAGTATCCAGTAAGGTTTTCGCAAAAAGGACATTCTTTGGTCCATAAACGCATTTAAGAGACATCCTCAGTGTAAAATTTACAAAATCTAGAATCTTATAAAGATCTTGTTGAAGGTACGACGCGAAATTCGAATACTTTGTTTGGGATTATGTCCAACGAACAATTTTCAAGCTATCTTCACGGAAAAAACGGATCTGTTTCGTCAAGTAATATTTAACGTGTTCTCTTTGTAGCGAATATAAGAATTCGGACAACATTTACTATACGGCACAGTAATTTTTGCAAAAAATCTTTGCCGTTATCCCTACTACACTGTTCCTGAGTTCCTGACTTCCTCGAGTTCCCCTCCAAACGGTTCCCCATAGCCACTCTTTTCCTAACCATGCCTCATAGTAAATTTTACTAAAATTCTTATGTTTAGTGCAAAATTTGAAGGATATTTCAAAATAACACTTCAAATTTTACTTGACGAGACAGATTCGTTTTCTCCGTGTTTCTCAAATGTCGTCACATCTTTTTTCGAGGCATTTCTTGAAGGGTTATGGAAGTTTATTTTATTATTTTTTAATTTCACGAAACCTGAAGCTTAAAAAACGATTCAATTGACATTTTGTCTTGAAATGGCCAGCATTTCTTTGTTTATAACCGAAAAATATCCGCCATAGCCCTCAAGAGTTTGCCGTACTGATTATTAATTTTTTCAGATTAGTTTCGGACGCAATTTTTTTTGAACGCCATTTCGTCGTAATAAAATATGTAAAAAAAAAGACCACAAACATTAACGAAACTTTTCATGATTCCTTCGAATAATCGAAAAATAATCAGGCTGCTTGTCGCATTTCATTCAATGAGAAAAAATAATCATGAAAATTGGCAATTGTAATGCCCAATTGACGGATAAGGGCCCTTACCGTCAGCCTCGTGTGACTTTGTATTTAGACTTTGAAGATTTAATGGCGCCCATAGAACCGTGTTTCGGTTTGTTTCAAATTGATAAATGGTATTTAAATATCACTGGTATATACTGACAATGTGTACGTAGGTTTTTGTTCGAAGATGATTTGATTTTTTTTTTGATAAAGTATACGTTCGTCCTTGAGTTTTGAATTGTCTTTTTTAAAAACCAAAGTTTTTACGTATAAGAACGAAACTTAGGTAAGAAAAGTGAAGAATAAATTCTAAAAAATTTGTTCATTATGACGTTCAAGTAACGTCGAATAAAAGCTATTTTTTGTTCACAGCATAATTTTAGTTTTGTCCCTATATTTCATAATTCATGCATTAAAGAGTTAAAAGCAATTGAAATTTGATCACTCACATCGGATCCCGTAGGATCATCAAAAACAGTGACAATATGATCGGTCGTTGTGTCTTTCTCGGCGAGGTCCATCTTATCTTCGGAATTAAGTAAGCACGGCAGATCGGCCCGTACTTCTGCGTTGCTCGGTACATCGTGTGGAGTGTAAAGCCAAACGTCCGAATGAGCAGCCTGATTTCTCTGGGTCAAGCGTTGTCTTATATCTTGTTCTAATACCGGTTTAATGAGGGGTTGTTCGCGAGCTTTTAAGATGATTTTGTGGAGGGTCAAAAGATTTTGTCGAACGAGGGGTGGAATTGGATTGCAGCAGGCAAGAATTCCTTGCATTTCGCGTGGCAGTGTTTCAGCAATGTTGAGTAACATGTGATTGGGTAAAACGTAACCAATGCTGTCGTCCTCGAGTCTCGCTGTTGCGTCTCGCCATCTGTGCAATTCTTTAAGAGCGTACAATTGTCGATTGTTAAACATTTTTTGGCTCTTACGGTACATATTCATGTAACTTTCCTCAGTCCACACGGGTTTCGAATATACTTGACGACAAACTTCGGTGCTACGATCGTAAACCGCTCGGAGGATGTTGCTCTGTCCGTTGGCAGAATCAATGAGATCGTTGCGCAGTATATCCATGATATACAAGAGATAATGAGTGTCCTCACGAGCGTATTTCATCAATTCTTCGGGAAGAGGTCTTATGCGCCAGTCAGCAAGTTGAAAATGTTTGTTAGGATCCACGTTGCAATATCGTTTCATAAGATAAGCCAGGCTTAGATAAGGCAGGTTAAGCTGATGCGCAGCTTGATACGTGTCGAACATATTAACAACGTACAACGACAAGTCACGCTGCAACCACATAATATCCGAACTAGCGCCGTGAAATACTTTCAAAACGCTTGGTTTAGTAAATATCTCGTTTAAAACGTGTAACTCTGACCTCAGTGTTAAAGTATCTATTAGATAATCGGTGTCTCTTGTTGATATTTGCATGAGGCACGTTATCCCCTGGAACGTACGATAAGAATGATGCTCGAGATCGATCGCGATCTCGTTGTACTGTTTCAAATCGTCGAGTAAGATTTTAACGTCTTGTGGCTTGTCTATGACTATGAGAAGCGTTTCATCCAGACTTTTGTACGGTTTGGGATCTCGTTTTTCCAATTGACTCTTCGGGGGTTCGAACTTTTCTAGTTCACACTCGTACGGATGATTGAATACTTCACCATTCTCACCTTCCTCGAGATAAAGCGCGAGAGGCTTCAGAGAATTTGGCTTATCTTTTATCCTTGGCTCCCATGGCTTGGAACTGTTGTCAATTTTGTCCTTGAACGATAATTGAGGACGTTGAACGTTACGCGCTGCCAATAAACGAATCGACGATGCACTGTTTGACGTCGTGTCGTTGCTTGATCCATGACTCGATATCGTGGCGTTCCATGAACCATAAACATTTTTCTTAGTCGTCTGCGACACTATCAGTGATACTCCTGGCTTTTTTGGCAGGCCCTCTTCCTCATCCATGCAAACACCCTGCGGAATTTTATCAGGAATTGAATGCGTTCATTTATTATTTTTTCAGCATGTCGACTTTTACAATTAAACCCCAACAATGCAACCGAACTTTAAAAAACTGGAAATACATGTTTCGCGAGTGGTAAATTTGCACAAACGATTTATACAGTTCATATGCAGAGTCCAATCGACTAATTAAATACATGAAGGATCGTTTGTTTTACAGTTTCTTACGTCAACGTGGAAAAATATGAATAATCATACATTTACAAAACTATTAGCTGAAAAATAAAAATTCCAAAATAACACATTTTCATTGAGACTTTTAGAAGAATAATCCATGTTCATTAGGCAATTTTAATGCAGCACGGCTTATTTTGTTCCTCAAGTGATTCTCTACAAATTCACCATGTAGAGTTTTCTCGTAGCAGCATGAATGTGAAAATGACAGCAGTTTGTTTATGAAATATTTTTTGCCGACTAAACTGTCAACTTCAACATTGAAAAGTTGATGCTTAGATAAAAACCGAAATATAGTTAATTAATAATTATTAATATATTGAATATCGTAAGTTTATAGGAAATCTCTTGAGGAACAAAATTAGCGGTTGTACATTGAAATGTGCTCAAGCGATCTTGATTTTTCTTCTGAAATTGTCACTTAAAATCCAATATTGTGAAATTTTGCTTCTATCGGTTTATCAATCCGTAACTCCATTGTGATTAATGATCTTCTAGTTTTATGAGACATGCTTTAATACGAATCCACATTCAGTTAATTTTATCAGTTGAAGTATAGGGAAACTGTCTATGTATTGAAATAAAGAAAGAAGCAAGTTTTTCAAATTTATGTGATTTTTGTCGCACCGAAATATATAATTTTTTATTCTGCACAGCAGATCACAGATAAAAAAACATTAACTTACCGCACGATCGAGAAATATGTCGTTAGCTTCTACAAGGAGTTCAAACTTCTCTTCACTATCTCTCTGTCTCATATTGCCAGCGGCCCCTGACAATTGTGCAACGCCTTGCATAACATTGAGAATCTTTTTCAACTCTCTGTTTCTTACTTCATTGAATTTTGGAAAGCACAAATAATAATTGAAATTCTCTCCAGCCGGCAAACTGTTAGCGGCTTTGATACCATCTTTCATAGCGCTGAACGCATCCTATATGAAAAAAACATTTTGGTTGACAAATTGTTCATGAAAAAAATTAAAATTATTCATATTTTTTTGGCCCATTCAATTTAAACTCTACAAAAAAAAATTCCAAATCACAGCTTAATGCGAACCAGGACAGGAACTACGTAAAGGAACCAATAATGATAACAAGTAAAGATCCAGTGTAAAAAATTCTGGATATTTTACATTTCAATTATATAAACATCGGGCAATGTTTGAAACAGTGTATGCTACACTAAAAATACTGAATGTGTGGTAAACGTAGAAGAATAATGGAGAATGCAGTAGAAAAGAGTGAGAAAATAGAAATTGTGGTTAGCCACGTGCGTTCGTCAAAACAATTGAATTACCTTGACATAATCGTCGAAAGTCGCGTAACCCGGCAATACTTCGTTGACTTCCTTTTCTTTTTCCGATTGCACTGGATCATTGTTATCGTCATTTTGTGTTTTATCGACTTCCATAGCGTTTGCACTCATTTTTTAAATTAGAAATAGCTATGTATTTTAGGTTACATTGAGAGAACTTTGTATTACTCCTCCTACAGCGAAGCAACTGGAAATAAGCAGTAATACAGGCAACATACAAGTGACAAACATCGACGCATGCCGCGCATGCGCACTACTACCTACTACTTAGTTCGTTGGCTAACCTGACTGAAAATAAATTCGGCGTTTTGCTGCAACTTCGGAGCAGTCTTTTACCGCCATCGAAACACGAATGTCATAATATTCTTAATTAAACAATTTGTGTCTATTTAATCAACGTCTACAAATAATTAATTAATCCACAAAATGGCGAATCCAAATTTGGCGGATATGACAGAGGAGGACGCGGCTGACTTACAATTTCCGAAAGGTAAGATGAAACGGTGAAATGTTATTTAAAAATAATTCACATAACCTCCTAAATTCCATGCTCACTCAAGTTCGACACCACGTATTTTTGTGACTTCAAGCCAAAGTATTGTATTTTCGCGGAGTAGATTGTAGGAGTAACATAGGATCTTCTCTTCAGGGGAAAATAGTATCATAAAAAGGTGTATAAAATCGTGTTTTAGGAGTTCTTTGATGAAATCTTGAAATTTCATAGGTCCCGTTTAAATTCGAGATAGACTTAGAATTCGTTTCTTCGAAAGTTATCATTTTGCGAATATTTTACTACTTGGTAACCATGTTCGATAAAACTTAGTCGAACGTAAAGGTTTTTTCGAGTTCAGCAACGCTCCTAAAATCGTGGTTTTGCTTGCTTTCAGAAAACCTGTCTCGCGTAAGAGTAGAGATTGGTGGTGATGGTGATGATGGTGATGATGATATTGATAATGATGATGATTATAAAGATAATGACGAGAATATAAGCGACGAAGAGTCCAATAACGAGGTAGAAGTTTCCCTCATGACAGAAGAAATATTTGTGCCAGATCCGATGTGTTGTGCTTGTAAAATGACTTTGTCGGAGCCGTATATCAGATGCGCCGAGTGCAAGGACACGCGATTGTGTCTTTTGTGTTTTTCCAACGGTAGTGAAATGAACGAGCATAAAAACAATCACAATTACGTTGTTGTAAAGAACGAATTTCCGCTGATAGACGAATCCAACTGGACTGCAAAGCAAGAGTCCCAGTTACTGGATGTCATTCAAGAGTGTGGATTTGGAAATTGGATCGACGTAGCCAAGAGAATTCATGGAAAAAGCGCAGAAGAATGCCAGATGCATTATTTGAAAAATTATGTAGAACGTCAGGGTTTGCCAGGTTTACCAAAAATCAAAGAAACTAGAACGAGTCTTTTTGGCGCCGAACCAGTCCCATATCTTTTCAAGCTTCAAGACCTTGACGAGCCTCCAAGGTTTGCTGTCAACAGTGTAAATGGGCGTTTGTTAGCTGGTTACAACGCCGCGCGATCCGATTTTGAAGTGAATTTTGATAATCATGCAGAGTTGCTTGTATCGGAGCTGAATTTTGAAGAGTTCGAACCTCAGGACGAGGATCACCATTTGGGAAGAAGTCTTCAAATCGCTATCGTTCAGGCTTACAACAATCGGCTGCGGGAACGAGCGAGGAGAACTAGGGTTCTTCGAAATCATGGCTTAATTGCATTTAGACGAACAATTTCTTGGCTACAGCGATACGAAAACACGATAACACGACCCGTTGCTGAAAGACTTTTGATATTCATGCAACTCGTCAGTGGCATTGAATTCGATTACATTCTCGAAGGGCTTCATCACTTTGGCGAAATTAGAAATTACGTTGGGAAACTCATGGATTATCGAGCCAACGGTCTCAAAACTTTTCGTAGTATACCTATGTTTAAAAAACTATCGAAATTGCGAGGCGAACATGACAAGGATAGAAAACAGTATATGAACAACCCTGAATACAGTTGGAAAAATGTTCTACCGCTCTCGGTGCTCACTCCATCCATACAAGCGACAATACCAACGAATCAAAGAAAAATTCCACCGCCCTTGGAAATTCGGGGCTTACCTGGAAGTGATAAACTCACGATGAGCGAAAAGGAACTTTGCTCCACCGCTCGTATCGTACCAGCTAATTATTTTGATTACAAGCGCATACTTATTAACGAAAATAAAAAAATTGGCTCTTTGAGGCTAGCACAAGCGAGAGTTCTGTTGAAAATCGATGTCAACAAAACACGCAAACTTTATGACTTTTTGGTAGAAGAAGGATACATCAATAAACCACCGCAATAACACTATTCGCGAATAATTTCGTAACATTTTTTCATACGTGTTAAATTTTATTAATAATTATTCGTAATTGTTCATAAGTTCGTTTTAATATTGTGATATTAGTGATAATTATCGATACGAAACTTCTTTTGTTTAACAAATTTGTGTACCCTAGATTAAGATAACTGAAAATATAACTTTTTTATTGTCAACACGATTTCCTTGTGTTATCCACATTCGAAAACAAGTTCTTGATTTTTTTATTTTTTTTTTATTTTCATATTTTCTCTCAGGATATACTTGAGAAACATGGAAATTCGGAGGATAGGAATAACGTACACGCCGTTCTACGAAAAAAAAAAAAAAACGGTTTTATTTTACGGTTTTCGTTCCATTTATCGCTGATATTTTTGCTTCACCAGAATTTGAAAACGCAGAGACTCTTCTGATCTCTGAAGTCCACATGCTATTGGAACACAGGAAAGCGCAGAACGAATCGGCTGAAGAGGAACAGGAATTTTCTGAGGTTTTCCTGAAAAGTCTCAACTACACGGATCGGTTTCGCAAATTCAAAAACAAAGAAATCATCTCAGCCGTAAGAAAGTATGTTCAGCAAAGTTATTTGGTTCGATTTGTAAAATTGTATTCAACTGCATTGATTTTATCATAATTTTAAGAAATCTTTAGCATTTTTGCGGATATCATCGTTACACATAATTTTCAGCTTGTTGACGTACAAAAAATTACACAAATTCGAACTGGCTTCGTTGGCTAATCTGTGCCCGGAAACTCCCGAAGAAGCTAAAGCACTGATCCCCAGTTTGGAAGGTCGCCTCGAAGATGAAGAGCTTAGGACTATATTGGATGACATACAGACCAAGAGATCTCTCCAATATTAATTAAACTGAAGATCTCATTGAAGAAGAATCATTTTCGTCATTGAATTATCGCTCTCCACTTTCATCGTAAGAATAAAAAGATTTTTTTTTCAATTAATTTCATGATGCACTTTGCTAGAGACTCCCAAATAGTTCCATTTTAGTACAAGTCTCCTACGAGAAGTTTTTAATTTGAAAAAATCATTCTATGCGAGCTTTCGGTTCGTCCATGAAGCGCTAAATAACATAAAATTCGTTAGGAAACTATAGTTTTTGTTTAACTAGAATTGCGATAAAACGCAATACATTCGTCTTATTTAATAATCATCAATGTTGGGAAATAGGAAAGTCGTTTTTCTCGAAGTATTTTCCTGGATATTTGATTTCTGAAACGGCCTGATTGTTTATTTATTTTTAATTATTTTTGAAATGCAAAATACATTAAAAACTCATTTTACGTATTCACTTCAAAAATGCGCTTGATTCACATTTCCTGACGTCGCGAAATCAAGTTTTTCATCAGAACCAAGATCGTAAGTTATTTTTGCAAGCGGCCCATAGAGTATAATAAAAAATATAAAAAAATATTCTGCAGAATGTTGATTTTTTTATTATTTTGATGGCCGAAATGTTCACATTTTTCAACTCTGCCTTGGGAATCTTCCTTTAAGGTGATCTATCAGTTGCATGAGTGCGAGAGAGAAAACTGCAAAGTAGATACACATTTACCTCAGACATGCTTGATATTTCGAGAAAAATCAAAGTTACATATTGCTCTCTGACGAAAAGAGCACAACGTGTACCTTTTATTTTTCTCGACATATTGAGCCTCTCTGAGAAAAGCTTGTACTAGAATTCTCACCGACCTAACGACTGACAGATCACCTTAAAGCTTTTCTCTTCAATTGCCAAAGAGACGCAAAGAATTTTACGACAAATTTAGAAATCAAGTTTCACCGAAATGCCCTTGTCAGATAATAATTTTAAAAGATTGTATTATTTATTAGATATTTACGATTGACTACTTTTATCTTACTCATTTGTCCTGTGTCGAGTGGATTTTGGAAATCCAAAAATTGGCTAAGCGTGTGATACACGGCCTTTGATCAGTTAAATCTGTTTCACCGGACATAGAAACATGTGTCGAAGTAAATATGAATCAAGAGGCGGAAGGGTGTGAATCGTTTGAAGAATGATAGTTCTCTATAAACCGAAGAAGTTTAATCCAGTTATAGAAGGAAGGAAAGGAGAGGATGGAGAGGAGGGGGGAAGAGGGTCGAGAGCAATTTGTGACAAGCAGAATCGTCCGAACGAAGACAGCTAATCGCGTGGCTACGACAACCGCATATTACGGCAAAGGATAATTGCGTATATGGTTGACTTTGCACGCAAGGAGGCGAGGGAACTGTACGCGGATCCCCGTCATTATCGGCCCACCGGTTCGCCAGGAAACTTTTCTTTTCCCCCCCCTCGTTCCTACCTCTCTTTCTTTTCTTACGCGGTTCTTCATCGTGTTTTTTGGTCTTATTCGTTTTTTATACACGGACGTGATTATGCACGGAATTCTTCACCTCGATATCCTCTAAGCTCATATTTATTCGAAACTTTTCTTATTAACAAAAAGTTTTGCTCGATAAGGATCTAATGACGCACGTCTATGAGGTTTACGACCTGTCCCAATGGGCACCTTGCACTTCAGGGCTCTTCGCGACCCTTCGCCATTTCCCAAACTACGATTTAAACGTTTAGTTCATTACTTTTTTTTTTTAACTTCTATTCAATCATTGCTCCAAAGTATTCCGACTCCTAAATGATGAAACGTTCCCACATTTTTTTGTTTTTCACCCGAGTCCCCGACTTCCCGTCTATACGCGGAATCACGTCGTCGCCTTGTGCAGCGGGATATAATGTTTATTTTCGTTACACGAGTGATCGGTATTTTCCTGCGAGTGGAAATAGATCAGACCGTAAAGTACTGTTTGCTCATTCCTGCTTCTTTCGAATTCCTTATCGCCTGTTGTTTCAAATTGTACAATTCAGAAGGTACACTATCTTACGTCATTTTAAGGAACTATTGAATCACATTTTTCTTGTTCAATACACATTTTTATTCAGATATACTCACGTAACAACATTCTTTTTGTAATTTTCCCTCAACATAAGTTTCCAAGCTGTTTCCCCTGGTGAAGTCCAATACTCGTTGGTCGGTATCTATCAAACGGCTTTTTTTGCTGCTGCACTTGTTCTTAGCCTGTTACGACTTGCCAGCACATAAATGTCGTAGTTTGACTTTGAAGTTGAATTTCTCAACGAAATTCAGAGACTCCCAGAATCTCATTTCTCACGTTCCTAAAAAACTAAACTCAGGGCGAGTTTTTTAAGATACCAAAAGCATCTTGGATGGATTCTACATGAACAGGGGGATTAAACCTTACGACTTATTTTCCTGGCAATAAAAAGGCATTGTAATCACAGACAGCTAATCGTTCACTTACAAAGAACAGTTCAATGGAAATAGCGAGGAATACAGCGGGTCATATATAGAAACTAGAATTGAGAAAGCAAATGTCAAAGTGCACCGTGACACTTTGCTTTTCAGAGAAAAAAAAAAAGAAAATATACAGTCAAGGTAGTGAAAATTAGAGAGAAACACCGGCCAAAAATATGCTTAAGATAAGAAATAAAGATGAGCAATGCAAGGGGCATTGAGGAAATATAGAAAGGGGAGAATTTGAAGGAAATTGAAAAAGCACGCAACGAGAGAGAGAGAGAGAAAAGGACGACAGTACAGAACTTAGAGGATGATTGAAATAGACAAGATCAAGTGTCCCATAATATAAGAATAAAAAAAGGGTTTAAAAAAAAGACAAAAAACTACTGGGACTATGAAGTGACCTGAAGGAACAATGGGCGAACTTTTGAAAACGTTAGGCTCAGTGAAAAAGAAATTAAAGAAAAAGGAACGAATGTACAGGATGTAAGGGAGAAAAGTGAAGAGGAAATAAGATAATGTAAACCGGCTCAGAGTGCAAGATGATACAAAGGTATCAAGTGTAAGACTTTGATGAAAAAAGCATAAAGCATCGCACGATGTAATGATAAATAGAAATACACTTATGGAAGGGCAACGAGCGTGGGTCGAAGCAATTTAGTTTGAATAAAAACAAATGCGCCATTGACTGTGACGATTGTCTTTATCTTCATTTTTCAATCTTTTAACTTCAGGTTTTGAATTTTATTTTGTTCTCTTTGTGATTTTATGAAATCCTAAAAAAAATTATTTACTAGTTTTCTGAAAATCGAAATTATCTGAAGAGGAATAAGATTTTTTTTGGTGACTCGGAGAAGTTAGCCTGTACTAGTTCTTTACTTAACCTATAACTTTTTACTATTGCTATGTTGTCACCCATTTTTGTATATTTCGGATAAATACAAATATAGATACGAAGTGAAATAGTGAACGTTCTTAAATTGTGACGAATGACTGATTTTTTTTAACACTATTGCGGCTGATAAGCGTTTTAACGACGTATCAATTGGCGAACATTTTGTTGTTGTTTACCTCGCGCGATTGGCCCATTTCCTTGATGATGGGCTTCTTCTGCTTTTTTGTGTTTCCATATTTGACGCGATCGTTTTCCAACGAGATCATAACTTTGTGAGTTTGACAGAGAATCCGATTTATTTTGGATCAGTTGTCTTACTTACACTAGTGTCAAATTTGCGCAAAAGCCCATAGGCCATCATCAAAACATTACCAACGGAGAAATTTTGAAACCCGAAAGTGTTCTGAAATCCTGCCGCGAGATCGCAGCAAATGACAACGGATATTTTTGTTTTTTGTTTTCTTTCATTATTTAAGGCTACAAAGAATGAATTCGTAAGATTTTATTCAATAAGCGAAACTCAGAATATACCTGCGACAGGAAATATGCGATAAATGTAAACTATAATATCGACGAGGAATGCATTTAGATTCGAGTTTTGAAAGGTTACGTCATCTGTAGGCGCTTAGATATTCGGCTGAAAATATTGATTCGGGAATGCATGATAGAAATTTGTCTTTCATTCGTGAAGCGTGTACGAAGTTTGGATTATTATCAGAATTGGGCCACTCACGAATTAATTGTAACCCATGATTTCTAAAGTTTGAAATCCTGTTTTTCCGATCAGTTGTCCCAAGTTTTTTTCAGTAGCATAACATACACCACAAAGGCTCACTTTTCTATGTAATCAATTTTCGAGATTTGTCTTTTTTTCTAAGAATACGCTATATACGTTTCTACGTTCTACGTTCGACCCATTTTCGTCATGAATAAACGACAACTAAGATTCCTCTTTCAAATATTTGCACTTTAACATTACTTCTGAGTTCGAATATTCTCATTTTCGGCGAAATACAAAGTTTTGTTTTAGATTCCGTAAGGCGGAAAAGCTTTTAAGGGCTTCTTACGTGAACTGCGACTAAGCACCTTGCAGCAGGCTCCCTGCCCGCACAGCATGAAAGTCGTGAAGAAGAACGGGGAGATATTTTTGCAATCCGTCGTAATATAGACGTCTTTAGTACGTTCATACGACTTTGATGCTGTGTGTGGAGCCCTGTGTAAACCTCAAACGCTTTTCCTCAGACCTGCATCTTTTAAAGTGTGCAAAAGCACAACTTCGATGAATGCCTTTCGATTTACTTGGAATTTTTACATAATGCAGCATCATAAGTATATTATCTGAAGTGCGTAAGAATTTAATGTTCATTAAAATCTTTTTACGTTATTCATCGATTTTAATCCAACATCCAAAACTGCAAAGCACGCGTTACTTTTTTACATGCATTTTCGTTTTCATCAGCCACGAAATTAAATGATTATGGAAACGATTTCCATTATTATAAATTTGAAAACTCTCCTAAAATGGTAAAAAGACAAATTTCACAATTCTCCTTTATACTTCTTCCTCCAATTTTGTCTAAACATTAACAAACTTTGTTTTTTCAACATGGATGATAAACTGGAAGAGATCATTTTTGTCTTTCCTAATTGACTCTGAAGGAGCCATTTAGGGAGATAGAGTTTACAACGAAAATTTTCAAAGAATGCACAAGAATATCTTCAAAATATAATTTTCCTCCCACTCCCACTCTATTTCCATAGAAAATAATCAAAATCAAGCAGTTTTTTTGAGCGCTACTGGCATTCCCCCCTGAATATCGTTACTCGTCATAAGGTTTGCGCCAAAATGTTATTACTTGGAAATATCTTGAAAATCCATTTTATAATACAGAGTGACATTCCGGAGTAGACATTTTCGAGCATGTTTTACTCATCGCAAGGTATCTTACAAAAATATTTTGACCCTGAAAATTCACTGTACTCTTAAAACTCGAGTATAGATACGCGCCGCTATTTTCCTTGGCCGTTTACACTCTTTTCTTTTCATACTTGGCGTATTATTTAAGATTTCGGATGACACAGAGCAGCAGCCCCTTGAGTCCTTTGGCTGCTCATTCCCATATTCGGGTCAACATTTCGCACCCCTTTTATTTTTCTTTCTCAAAAAGTGTTCCTTATTGTTCATCATTGTCGAGAGAATCTAAAATTGTATTTTGAACAAAATCTATAACATTTCAAAATTGCTAGTGCAGATTTACAACCGTGGCTAAGCGGTCACCCAACCAAGTATTGACCTCGCCCGAGGCTGCATAACTTTGGTGATCCACGGAGCTACACGACGTAAAAAACAGAGTCGCTGTGCAGCTATATCCACATGGTTTTCCAAGCCATTCTTATGCATGAAAATGTGTTTCAACGTTGATTTTCATTGCTCAGATGCAATCCACATATTTCATGAATTTACTTAATTCTCAAATTTGAGAATATCTCTTCTTTCCTTGTGCCTTATTCGCTCCCGTTCGCTTTTAGTTAATGCAATAGCAATTTTGCAGTTTCTTCTTGATGGGAAGATGAAAAAGTTGGAGGAAAACTATCTCGTGAATGAGAGCAAGTGGGCACATAGAAAGAGAGAGAGAGAGAGAGAGAATTATGTGTGTGTGTGTGTTTGTGTGATACGCCAGTTTCTTTGAGTATAGCTGAAGGCAGTATAAACGTGCAACAAGTCTTACTCTGAGTTTACTCGGCAAATCGATATAATGATCGTTTTGCATAATGTTCACGTATACAGCGCGCATTGCCTCTTGGCTTCGTTTTATATTTACATCATCTGCTACTGTTTCTATTCGAGCATAGACATAAATGTATGAGAAGCTTGTACATTGGCGAATATTGTTACTGGTGGAAAACCCGAAGGTAAAGTACAGAATTGCATATTGAACTATTTCACCAGGATCGCTGCAATCTCGAGCGATATCAGACCCATCTATCGGTTACTTTATAGATTTATTATTTTTATTTTCATTTTTATTTTTATTTTTGTTATTTCGATTATTCTCGAGGAAACGAATAAAGAAAATAAATACATTTTCGTACGCGAAAGCGAAACCCTGGAAATATGGTTCAATGCTGTCAAAATTTAGGGAACAAGTGCATCAAGTTTTTTTCTACGTAATATCAAAACTTTAAGTCCTCGAGTCGGAATCGTAGAGACCACTCGATGACTTTTATAAAATGAAAGTATCTGCACATAATTTTATTCGTTATTGAAAAAAGAAATGGATTCACGTGCTGGCATATCTCTCCATCACTGTAAAAACAATCTTCAATTTCCTAAAGATACCGTAGAGGGTAAAAAACGAGTGGAAAATTAAATCAGCAGAAAATCAAGTTTTAGGAAATTTTCTCCATTAAGATTAATGGCGTTCGTCTGTTTACTCGAAAACCATTAACTATCAACGAAGGTCAATTAATCCTAGCTCGTGGAAACATGGTGCAAGCTCATTTGTCAAGATTTTTCGTAACTCGAACGTAAGGTTGTATCGATGTACGCGCGTGTGAAAACTACTCTCTTCGCAAATCATGTTTTTTACTCTTGTATAGACACTTATTTTTCATTGCACAGGACAAGCAATTTATCGTTAAGTTTTGCGAATAAAAATCTGAATTATTCCATACTCTGGCATTTCCAGGTCGCAAAATAAACAAAAAATAAACAAAACAAATGCAAGTGAAACGTAATTGGTAGATCGAAGCGTACGTTATTGTGAATTTTATGGTAAATTCGATACTCCGAGTGATCGTATACGCCTCAATGGTCTTTCATTCGTGATTTCGAGTCGCAGTAGCTCGTGCATTTCTCGATTTTACTTTTCTACAGATTTTCGGAAAAAAGGCCAACTGGACAAAAGAATAAATATGTCAGTGTAGAGATATTCCTTATTTTCTTCTTCTTTTTTTATTTTTTTGGGGTTGGTTCTGGTCTGCGTTCTAAAGCGACGTAATTTTACGGTCGCGTGAAGGAGAAATATTTCGATCCATCGAAAAAAAACCGCAAGAACTATTCATTTTTTAAATAAAAATAATAAACTTTGTTTTTTTTTTATTTTTCTCGTTTCGTTTTGTCATTTTTAAAAATTATATTAGAATTATAAACCACTTTGAAAAAGGTGTACATGAATAAAAAAAATATACATTCGTTCCTATGTTGAAATGACTACGAGAAAAAGGAGAAGAGAAGCCAGTCTGATAAAATCATGTTGAAGTTTATTCGTGAAGGCAGAATCGACTAAAAGCGTCTCGTCAATCGAATTTCTCATTTCTCAACAACTTTCAATAGACTTTGCGGCGAAACGTCAATATTTTCATCTCAATATCCGATAAAAGTGAAAACATTTTTTTTTCTCATTTGCCAAATAGTGTCAAGAATTTGTTATTTTATTTCCAATCCCGAAGAAAAATATAAAAAATGACCAGAACGATATTTATAAAACTGCAGAAAAAAAACTCTATTACGAAACATTTGTTTACTAAAACAATGTCTAAAAAAAATAACCATCAACAATTATTAAAAAAAACAAAGGAAGAACTCTTCTTATCGCACGACCGTTCGTTCGCCCGGCAGGGAGACGACCTTGGCTCATGTAAATCGTGGATGAGAGTCGCGAGAGCTCGTCTTCTCTCGCGTGTGCGCTGCATACCGCCGGGAAGGAATTCCGGGTGGTGCAAGAAAGTCGTTGATGCTTCTTCTGAGGTATACTCAAGTTAAATCTGACTTTTATATATCTATATGGAATAAACTCTGCATAAGGAAATCATGTATATAATACTCTGCTTATATACATATGTATATATGTATAAAAATACGTGAACATGAACGATATACATATACGCGTTGCGCACTACGCAATAAGAATATGCTCGGTTAGAAGATCAGGCGCGCGAGTGGCACGTGCTTGACAATAGTGACAGCGCCGCGACTGAGCGGCGGCTAACGCGAGGATCTATGTACAAATACATAGCTACACATATACTCGAAGATTTTCGTATATATAAATATTTGAGTACATATGATAAACAAAATCGATACATTGAGGTTTAAAACAAGTGGAACGCGATGATTTTTATCGACTGCACCGAGAAATTTCTATTTCTATTGTATTTCGTTCAATTTTTTAAGACTCTGTTAAAAAAATCTTCCTTATTTGACAAATCGTTAAGTTGTACGAATTATGTTACATTTTTGACTCGCTTTTTCGTGTAGATTTTGATTCATTAACTCAAGATATACATTTTAATTTCACTCAACGATCGATTTGGTCGTAGCAAGTGAATTCATATTGTAATTCAACAATTTGTTAATTCAAGTATTATTGAATTGCGATATACAAGTTGAAATCGTGTAAATAATATGTCCTGTTGCAATACTCAAGAAAAAATTCAGTTAATAAATAATAACATCGTTGGTTTCACTTTTTGGTATATTTTGGGCTTATTACGATAAATTCGTTTCTTTTCATGAAACAGTTTTTTGCAGGAATTGGTTATAATAGTAATTAAACTATTTATTTAGTGGATCCATTTGAATATTTATTCTCGAAAGTAGTGAGAAATTTGGTGTCATTTGAATAATCTTTAATGTACCGTTTTTAAGATAGTTCTATCGTGACATTCATATCGAAAAATTGCTTTTCAGTTTTTCTCACAAACAAAATACTTCAAATTCAAGGTCATCCAAGGTAATATGTACTTGTTGTAAAATTACAAAAATTGCAAACTTTTTTTTCTTTAGATTTTATTTGAAAAATGAATGAAGGGCAATTTTTGCTATGCAGAATATAAAATTTATTGTATACATGAGACAACAAAAACATTAAAGATCATTCCCTGCTTCTATTCTGTACTTCGTGTAGAAAAACGATAATATCTTTATTTTATTAAATAAAAACTATCAACCGAGAACTTTTAAGAAATTTTCTGAACAATTCTGCGGAGTGTATTTTCTGGTTGTGAAAAAATTTCCACCACGATTTTCATAGAAGACTAGTAGAAAATTAATTTTATCATTAAAAAAAAACTTTCGACGATTTGTTTGTGCATGACATTTATGCCATTAATGAACAATTAATGTAAATGCTTCTTTCACATCGTATTGAAATGAATAATATTTTTTATCTCATCTCCGTGATTGATAGAAAAATACATAATAATCTTTCCCTACCACATGCACCGTGATTCGATAGACATAATATTTAATCATTTCCAATAAAGCACGAAGTGATAAACGCTTTGAATAACCGAAAAACATTGTCGTTTTATCTCATAATAATATTTAATAAGTAATAAGGATTTATTATCTGGTTTTATCTCGTGATTAACTGATTTTACCGTGAAATCGAACGAAACTCAGGCAAATGACACAGGTGATTCTAACAATGAAACCAAATGATTGTACAAACATTGAAACCTAGAATAATTGCTCCATTCTTTTCATATTTTCTCAGATTTTTCCATCGATTAGCACATGTTTTTTCTTTTGTGTCTCCATTCGAATAAGAAACAAATTTTGAATACGATTGCTTCTAATTGTGTATATTTCAGTTTTTTTTTTTCACGGAGAAATGTTCCACAACTTTTGGAAACGTTAATGAAGTTCTATCGCCATAATCATTATAGTGTATACAAAGTAACGGCAAAATTATCAAGTACAATTGTTCCGAGATAATTTTTAGAATTTTTGCATGAATCTTCTTGAGCGTTGTATAATAATATGTAAAAAATTTGAGAAGGTTTCACCGTCTGGTAATCGAGATATTCAGTGTTTGAAATGACGATATTTTACAACTAATAACTCGATTTCTAAACGGTCAAACTTGCTTAAATTTTACCCAGAGTTGAGTATGATTGTTAAGAAGATTCATACGAATTTTAACCAGTTAAATTTGAAAATTATCGAATCCATGAGGAACGATCGAACAAATTTCGTGATAAGCTAAGCCAAGATTTTCCGAGAACCAAATTTCCAGTCAATTTTTGCATGTGGGGGAAAAACGCAAATGGCTTGAAGGGATAGGATTTTGTCTTTAATTTTTCGGGCAATGGCAGTAACAGAAAAAAAAAACAGACGAAATTTCTTTGTAATTCTGTTTCTCATTTGTTTAGAAGAAGACATTATTGATAGTTTGCATTTCGCAGAATATCGTATCAGTCAGTGAATTCAGAGTTCAGCGAACGGGAAATAAAAGCATCGAAAAATGTATGGTAATTTATGTAATTTTGCATGACAGTTGACAAAATAGTTATTCATTGTCAGCTGTACAGAGTTTTATAAGTAAGACAAGGTTTATCGGGAGTCGAGTTTAGGAGAAAAGTAAAAGTTTATTTGACGACAACAGTACGAGTTGGCCGGAGATAGAGGCTTGTCATTGGGGTCATTTGAAGGCCCAATGTTTATTTTTCTTTCGAAAGAGAACATACGGAAAAGTAGGAAGCTTTCGGAGAATTCCGATCTAGTTCATGGAACGAAATTATCATTATTGCCGCTGTTGACGCCACCTATCAATGTTTTCATACAGCTCGAGTTTGAAAGCGTGAAAGAGAAAGAAAAAAAAAAAAAAAAAACAAGAATTTGAAACAATTGATGGCATCATGCTTTGTCGTGCATGTACGAACGCCTTGCGCGAGTAAAATTCCTACGTGCTTTTTGTTATCATGCGGGTTTACAGATAGAATCACGACGAGGTGGTTGGAAACGCTCGGAAAGCGTGGTGGAAGGAGTTGTAGCAGCAAAAGGTGGGGAGAGCTCTGTCCCTCTCTCTCCCTTCGGTGGGTCTCCCCTCCCCTGCGTGCGGCGCTCGCGGCTCGAAGCTACGCGAGACGTTTGTTTCGCATTCGCTAGCGGGCCACAAGTCAGCGCGCGGTGTCTCGTGCTAGCGCGACCGGGCTAACGTCGCGATTAATATTCATATATATTATCCGCGTCTACCTGTATCAGTAGTTAACAATAATAATAGTCATCAAAATAATAATACACACTATCAGCGGCCATTTGGCTACTCTACGTGTGTTTTATTGTGTTTCTATATATTTGTATAGAAATATATGTATGTATACAATAAATACATACATATATTTGTATAAATATGTGCATACATATATTCTATAGATATATGTGAATGAAAAGAGACGAGGGAAGAAACGTCAGTCTGACTGTCGCGGCCTCTCGCAGCGCCACTGCGCGTTCGCTTCTTTTTTCTTACTCGCTTGCTGTCTCTCTCTCTCTCCCTGCCTCTCTTTCTCTATCATTTTCTTTCTCATTTGCTCACTCACCAACTTGTATTTTCTTGCTCTCTCTCGCACCCCTCCTTCCTATCGCCTCCGAAGCCACTTACCATCGACTTTGAACGGCTACTCTACACTTCTCTGTCTTTGTGGTTCAACGCTGTCCTCTTTCGTCTCTCTTTCTCTCACTTTCGTTCTATCTGTCTTTTGCCCTTTCTCTATCGCTCTCACTCTCTTTCTCTTTCTCGCTCGCGGCATCGTTCTCGCATCGCTCGCGCTCGTCGTCGAGGTTTATTTCGTCGTCCGCACCACTCCTCCGGGCTCTGCGAGCGCGGGGATTCTCTCGTCTCTCCTCACAGTGGGGTCAGTGCCTGCTCGGATCTTGAGCAGGAAACCCCGGAGGATCGGGATTTCTCGGCATCGTTGATCCCGAGATATACATACTCATATATATTTATATATACATATGTATGTATGTGTGTATCGTTATACATATCAATATATATATGTATATTTGTGTTGATGCGTACGTTCATCGGAAATTTTTCATTTATTTATTTATTTATTTATTTGAGCGTGTGTTTTGTTTATTGGGCGCGTGCGCGTTGGAGCTAAACAACTACATCCTTCCTTCATCCCGCCATTTTGAAGTTTTTTTTGTTGTTTTGAGCCGATGGTACTTGTTTTCTTTTTGGTAATTGTCATCATGCTTCGTTTTTGTACACCGTAGAAAACTTCAAGTCTTTCAGTGTGTTTACGACGCGAAATTTCATTCGTAAATAATAATCGAATGGAAAAAAGAAACGACGGATAGTGATTTACGATTTTGCTCGTTTCGTCACGACGCCGGGATTACATTATTACGTTTGATTGTTGTATCGCGCTGACAAGTGAAAGATCATTGTGTTGAATTTCCCGCGCGCCGTACGTGCTAAAAAGATCGTCAGTGTTGGAGTTGTGTACATTTTTTTTTGCCACTCCGCTGGGCACGGGCACAGACTCGGAAAGTGGCGATAGATATTCGTTTGTAATCGTTAAAGTTTTTCATTTTTTCTATTTATTTTATGTCGTGTCGAAATAATACAAAAAAAACACACACACGTTCAGAGATCTTATCTTTTTTTTTGTTATCGAGCTTACAGAGATCGGTTGGTTTCCTGTGCAGTTGCAATTAACAGGCGATTCTGTGTATTTTGTTTCTATTCAGTTTTCGCGCTTCGTTTCGTATTCTCCATTTTTTTCGTCGTGTCAATATTTTTTCGTTTCGAGTCACCCGATCAAATCAGAGTTTTGCTGATTTTACAAATTTAGTGTTTATTCGTTTCGTCTACTGTTGAAATCCTTGATTGGTAATTTTTTGATTTGTTTTTTTTTTCTGTCGGCACGTCGATAATCTTTTTAGCATCAATTCAATCGGTCCAATCAATGTTTCATCGTGCTCTCTGAATAACTTTTGCTTACAGTCAATTTGCGGTGTGTAAAGTGAATGACACTTTACCAGATCTTTTTGAGGTTATCTTGAAACTCTGGTGTTATTCGTTCGATCTAAAGAGAGTTACATTAAATCTTTGAAATACTTTTCATTTTATTACTTCTCTCCATTTAATCGAATGCTATCCTCAGAATTCCTTGATAAAAAAAACCTAAAACACACAAGTACACATTAGTCGAATTAGAAGATTTCATATTTTTTCCTAACGCTTTTCCATCATTTACATTCAGTATCGTCAATCGAGCGAACCAAAAAAGGTGATTCTTGAGGGGAAAAGCGAAATATTCAGCGTTTTCGTAACTCTGATAAATATAAATCCATGTGCTTTGAGGATAATTGAACAACGAAAGCCGAACCTTAAAAAAAAATTGTGTTGTTTTTTTTGTTGGTTTTGGTACAATTGTGCGCGGTCGATTACTGTTGAAACGTGTTACAGGAAATTGTGAAAAAGTGCGAGAAGATAAATAGAAAAAACGGCGACAAGAACTAGAGGAATTACGATTCCTCCGATAAACGCTTGCACGTTGGAAAAGAAGAGAAATAAATAATAAAAAAAGGATTTTCCTGACATTTCGCGGCTGCAAAAAGACTCGACGAGGGGAAAATCGTGTTCGCTTTACTATCCAAGGTAGGACCAACGTTTCATTACAGCACCCTATTTTTTTTCTTATTTTCTTTCTTCTTTCTCTCCTCTTTCACGGAAATCACAATATTTCGTCCTTGAGCTCGTCGTTTCGCCATCAAATAGAGAGAGATGAAAAATGTCGCTTGAATTTTAAATTGAGTTTTATTTTCATTTATTTTTTCGTGCACCAGGTATGACTGACATTTTCATGAAAGCTAATCGGGGAAAAAAGCGGCTAAGACCCTACGAAATTTGTCAAAGGGATTTTTTCTTTCGAATTTAATTCGTTCGTCCGGGAATTTTTTACACCGTGCTCGTGGAAGCTTTTACCAATGAAAATATCATCTACTCATTTTCCCATTAAATTCAATCCATCACTTTTACGATGTTTTTTTCCGAATAACACAATTTTCCAATTGCTAATCTTTGACGGTTGATCCCAGCGATACTTTTCGAACATAATTTTCTTTAGTGTTTTTTTTTTCTAGGAAAATCATGTTTTTAAAATCAGTCACGCAAAAAATTACTTTCCACTGAACGTCAAACAATTTTACTGACTAAGACGATTCTGTTTTACCGAAAAAATTGCACAATTTATTATCATCACTAAAAATATAATTTTAAATTATTTTTATTATTTCGTATTGAAGAATTATTTTTTATTTCCGGAAAAAAAAATCTCGATTCAACGACGGATTTGCCTCTCTTTCTTGACATTACGTTAATAATTATGTTGTTAAATGACTAGCTTTGGAAATAGAAATATTGAGCTCATCTATACATCAATGTCTTTTTCCAATCGTTTTGCGAAATAAAAGCTCCTCATTTTTATTGTAACGACTTATGTTCGGATAGTTTGATTTGCTCTCTCGACCCGTGAGTTACACGGAACGAGATTCAGTTTCCGGTAAAGCGAACGAACGTATTTCTTTTTTTGCCCATGTACCCATACGTGGCTCATGGAACCATTTCGACCTATATATCGCGTGAGTAAACGTTTTACGGTTAATCCTCTATATGCCCTTCGATCTCATTGCTTATACATAAAGCGCACATATGCATTGAGAGTTAGTATCTTTTTTTAGGTCCATTATTACGTCGTTTGGTGAACTTAATCTCGCGAATTCTAAATTTTCTTTACTTACCTTTTATTTTTGTTGCTATAAGCCTCGATACTAAAAATGCATTTTTATTTTGAAACTGAGTGCACCGCTACGGAAACATTAGTGATTGAATTTTTTGAGTTCAATTTCTAACGACTTATCGATTTATGTGCACAATTCGTTCAATTTTTTGGTTCTTTTCGTTAGAGATGTTTCGTTACAGGAGGACTTAACCAGTTTGAAAGTTTTCTTGAATCTAAATGTGCACGATGTTAGTGTTTAAGGTAGTTCTATCGTGACATTCACATCGAAAAATTGTTTCACAGTTTTTCTCACATACAAAATAGTTTGCAGGCATAAGTTGAGAAAGAAAAGTTCTTGTAAATTGACTAAATAACAATATACTCTAAATTCAAGGTCATCCAAGGTACTACGTACTTGCAGTAAAATTACAAAAATTGCAAACATTTCATTCTTTAGATTTCTCTGAAAAACTAAATGTAGCTTCTTTGACGTTGCATTAAAATGTATGCAAATTTTTGAAGGCTTCACCATGTAGGAGCTCAAATATTTATTGATGAAAATGTAACTTTTAACACGAGCTATTTTGAGAGACTACTGAAAATTGGGATTTTTACCAATAAATATCTGAACTTCCGATCGGTGGAACCTTCTTAAATTTATTACACTCGTGCGTATGACATTAAAGAAGATTGATCCAAATTATCAACAAAGTCTTAAGAAAACGATAGAACGATGGAACTACCTTAAAGCATGTTTAATACAATACGTTTTATTTCAAAGCCCATAAAAATAGTTCGGTAGGCAACAGTAAAAATTGAAGAAAGAAAACGATCTTTTTACGACGCGTGATAGTGAAGTCCCCCCCTTAAAGTTGAAGCGACCATATCGCCAAGAACGAAATACCGCTTGAAATGATTTCCAGAAATTGTCAATGACATGAATCATAAGACTTTTTTTTAATCGATAAAAAGATCGTTATTCTTTCCTCGGATTATCGAATCAGATTCATTCATTATTTCCATTTACTTTTTTCCAATAATAATCGTTGTTCACAGCAGTGGAGCATTCAATTTTATTCGGAAAATTCAGAAGAATAAAAACATTCAGCTTAACGTTGTTCGAAACTAACATGGCAAGCTTCGTAAAAAGTTAACTCCTTTAAAAAATGTATGATCGTAAATGTTATGAATCTTTTATTCAGTGGAAAAACGAAGTTATTCCCTATTCGAATGGTAGAAAATTTTTAAAAACGGAAGACTTTTTTGAAAAATTTTCATTCACTCGACAAGAGACGAGTGATTTTTTTTTCTTCATGGCCTTATTATGACTTTCTCTCGCGTAATCGCGTTGATATGAGACGTTCTTCGAAGAAAGCTTTTTATCTTTCTAACGTAGTATGATAAGGCCATATGCATGAGGATGCAACACGAATTTGCCTTCGTCGCTGGAAAATCAGGATATGAGGCGGCAGATATGACGAATTGCTGTTTGTTTTATTATTATTTTTATTTATTTTCCTTTTTATTTACTCTGATTTATTTTATTTTCGAACTTTGATCCATGTCAAAATACCAATCAAATGTCATGTCATTTATAAGAGAAAACACGAAATTATCGTGAAAATAAATCCATATTGACAAGTGAACTATGACCTCAAACTGATCAACAATATGAACAAATATATTCGAACTGTTTTTCTCTTATTGAAACTATGAGGCAAATATTCAACAATGTATGCACGTGATAACACACAAAAGTAAAGAGAAACATGAAAAATATCAATTAATTGCGTTTCATCGAGTTCCAAGGCCACACAATGCACAACTGAAGTATTAACAAACACCATTAAACGACTTTTATCCGATTTGTCAAACAAAACCCATATATTTTCATTCCCCAAGCCTGGTGAACTTTGAAAAAATCGATGGTCGCAAATTCGAATTACATTCACTGCGTTATTCGGGAGAGAATGGTGTGTGGTTTTTAATTTTTTTTTCTTCTTTTTACTTTGACCCTCGAGGCCACTACGGTGGGCAAATATTGGGGTGAAATAAATTTTACCTCGTCACAAGTGTCTCGAAAGCACACGGCTATCAAATTCGCTCCGCGAACATTAAATGAAGGGTCGATATTCGCGACAGACGCTATGAACTGCTGAAAAAACATTTGGTTTAAAAACAAAAAATCAAAAACATCGGATCAACAGGACGAGAGTTTTTATTGGGAAAATCTGTCATAATTGCATTTGTTTTTGTTAGTCATTTATTTTTTGTAAATCGAAATTCAATAGGCTTCAATATTGTCAGTGAAATAGACTCAATACATTTTTTTAGCCCTTATACATAAAAATTAGATGAAAAGCCCTCAAATGGAAAGATTACAAACACCACAATTACGAAAAGATCACGTTGAGTTACGTTCCAAGAAAACTTTCGATAACCCCTCATTTTCAAGACCCCCAAATTTCGAACGAATACATTTTTGTTTATTTACCAATAAAATTAGGTTTTCGCGGATGAAGTTTTCAGGACAGAATAAATTTGAAACAATTAGAGTTTCTTTTTTTACATTTCGTACACATATTTATCGAGCTTTAGAGAACACACAGACATTTTTATCGAGCAAAAAAGAAATTGTTAAAAAACTTTATAGAGATTCTGTCGGAAATGTTTTTTTAGTTTTTCAAATTGACATCTTCATTAGACTGTTTTTCAGAAACGGTAGCGAAATTGAGTTTAAGTAATTGTTATTTTTTTGTTTTACGATCCGTATTCAGCATTCCGCCATTTCAGAATGTTTTATTTTTTGTTCCCCGATGCATTGAACGTTCGAAACTCTGGTCGCCAATGAAAAGTTTTTTTTCAGCGTACAGTTTTACCGAAACATGAAAAGCTTTGAGATGAAATCTGTTAAATTTGTCTCAATATTTTTGGTGTGTTTTTGAACAACCAATCCTCGCGTTTATAAAATTACGTAAAAAACAACATATTGAAGAATTAAAAACTTATTCTGCTCAGGAAAAAAGTGAGCTCGAGAATTTACGAAGTAGTGGAGAAACAATTGCATTCCCGACTCAATTATTCAAGCACTCCATTAATCCATTATCTACAATTAAACTTGCATTTCACGTTGGATTATAATTCCCAATCATCGCGAGGTTTTTTTCCTCGAATGCAAATAAAAGTAATTGATGTAACAATGTACTGCAGGGGTTGTTTATTAGTGTTATCAGTATGTTTTTTTTTCTCGTTTGTTTATTCACGTGGATTTCGTTGCTTCTTAGTTTTTTGTGTCCTTTTTAAAGATGAATTCGTTTCTTCGTTTCATTCGTTGTGTTCTTTTTTCTCTTCGTTCTATACTACGAAGAGCCGTTCGGATCGAGCGGGTGTTATACAAAAGGGGCGCGACTGCACGCGATCATAATAGTTGCATAGAAGAGGCCAACAAGTCGACGTACGAAAAGTTATTAGCAGGCCACGTTCTTTATCGTCCGGAAAAGCTCTTTTTTTCACTTCTTTTGTGCTTTCTCTCTTTCTCTCTTTTTGATGGTTTTTTTCCTCCTCGCTGTCTCTATCTTTTCGCATATTTGTATTTCTTTTCCTCTTGATTTATACATTTTTCTCTCTCCTCAAATACCGACAGTGGGCGCCACGGACGCGTGACTTTCCACGGTTATTGCTGCGAGATGCGATGCTCGTAAAATATAGCAAGGACGCCGACCCGTTCACTTACGTGTAGCATCTCGAATTCAATCATCCGTAAAATCCATCCCCGTGCAATTTCACCCCAAAACGATCTTAGAATGATGTTGCAATTTGCTTTAGTAATAATTCAACGCGATTTTTTTATTCTTCATAGCAGATCCTTCAATTTTAATGCCGTGTTTATCTACGACGATAAGTCCATTATTTTTTTTTGCGATTCAAAACCTAAATCCACTGGAACAATTAGGACGATTCGATACATTGAAAGAATTGTGGGTATCAGAAAATATTTTTCACTAGACTCCAGGGATGCAAAATTTATTCGAAAGAAATGTGAACTCTGTCATTAAGTAATTGAATATTTGCATATTTTTATGTACCCATAGCATTTAGGAATTTTTTTTTTTCCTTTCACGACTCTATTTCGTACCTACTTTGTGCAGCTTTTGCATCTGAAGCCAAAATGCGGTTAATCCTGAATACAGTTCATCGCTAAGTCGACATCGAGTGTCTTCACTTTCATCTATACGCGTTGATAGACTTTGCGGAAGATTGAACTTTGGCATTTAGATTTGTTTTTTTCTTTACTTTTATTAAAATTATCCTTTATTGCAACTCGACCAACAACAATGATTGGATGAACCTAACATTTTTTATTTTTTCATGAAACATAAAGTTGTTTTCTTTTTTTTTTCAAATGGCGCATAAAGATGAATGATCATTTATTCAAGTCGACAGAATTTGAACATTTCCTTAATTATCCCAATTTAGCCTCATTTATGTGTGAATACACTCAGACAAAATATCTTTTTGAATCTATTGGGATCATTTATTCAATTGTTTTGAACAAGCATTTGATCGTGGATTTTTATATCCATTCACAGGTTTGCAGACCCATGAAAATATTATTAAATAATAATAGAAACCAAGTGGAACAACAGAATATAAATAACTGTGTAACATTTTTTCATTAATCAGAACAATTATTTAGTTGAGTTTTTGCGGCAGTCACAAAATTTTCGTCAGTCAAACAGTATATTTCTTATCTCGACAGACTGTCAGCAAAAGATACTGTCGAATTGTGGCAAAACTTTATTGTTATTGCAAATTATTCAGTTGCTCGTATTCCGCTAAAGAATCGTTCTGTTTAACAATGAAGTTACCTCAAAGTACTATTATTTTGAATTAAAGCATACGTTCGTAACTCGTTTCATTTGATCGAACTTGTTTCGATATTTTCGAGCTTGTTTTAATTGATAATCGAAAAGATAGGTTATACATTGAGGAGGAATATGAAAAAAATATCCAGAAGGAAAAAAAATCATTTTTTGAAATTAAATCGAGTTGAATTAGGTCGTGAGACAAAGAAGAAAAAATTTAATTGATTTAACTACAATCCTAGTTGAATCAACCAGATGTTTTATTCTGGGTGTACGTTGGAATAGAATGGCAAACGTACGAAATAACAAAAAAAAATTCATGCGAAATCGTTACGGGAGCATGGTCCTCGACGTTTTGGGCGTGAGTGATTCGTGATAAGAGGTCGTTATCAGCGGATTCGAGCGCGACTCCGTTTTGACCCAGCGCGAACGTTGTCACGTAGATACGTAGACGTACTACGTAGAGAAAAAATAAATAAAAAAGAAGACATCAGTCGCGTTATTAGACGTTCGCATCTGTCAATAATTATCACAATTGCTGCTGAATTCAATTATCATTATGATAGGATTAATCTTATTATGGAAATATCAATAATAATAACAATAATACACGAAAATTATTGTTATTGTTACATCGAGTCATTTATCAAGTTCTCGAGACTCATTTACACTGTATTTTCCACTTTTGTTTTTTTATTATTCTTATGGTTATAATAATATTTTGACCATCACGGTAAATGACGAAAAATTCCTTAAAATTTTTATGAATGCAGGCACAATCTCATAACACGCCACTTGTGTTTGTCTGAATTTCGGTAAAAACATTTCACACCGGTCGTTCAATCGATGAAATAAAGTCTGCGAACCTTTTTTTGCCATTTTTTTTGCGTAGCCTAAAACCTTTACTCATTAGAATCGGTCAAGAAGCCTCCATAAATGTAACTTGCGAACGTTTGAGGGGGTGGGCGACCACCGATTCATATCGTTGAAAAGATCTCATTAAATGGCTACCGTCACATTAACTCTTTTATGATTTCCGACGTTGATATTTGATGATAAGTCATTTAATTCGTTGATTGACTCATCGAAAGAACTTCACTTTGGTGACAACACGATATAAAAATGGTCGAGTTTTCAACGGTTTTTGTTATTACCATTGACCACCTCATCATTAAGAAGGTTCGATCGTTTCTCATGCATTCGATGAATTCCGAAGTTTAATTGTTTAAACTTCGTATGAATCTTCTTAACAATCATACTCGACTGTTCGTAAAATTTGAGCAAGATTGACCGTTTAGAAATCGAGTTATTATCTGGAAATTATCGTCTTTTTTCGTGAATTCCCATAAGACCTCCTGTTAAAGTTTCGATTTTAAACACTAAATATCTCGATTACCAGACGGGGAAACCTTCTCCAATTTTTTACACATCATAATACCACGCTCAAGAAGATCGACGTAAAATTTTAAAGAGTTATCTCGGAAAAATTGTATTTGATCATTTCGTCGTTAATGTTACTCTATTTTATTGAAAAACTTGGAAAAAATGCAACAAAAGTTTAAAGAGAAGTTTCATACTCTGGATTCTCAGAATCAAGGTTGTTCCTCCATTTTTTTTTGACCCGAACCCATTTCCATAAACGATATTTTGGATAATGTAATCTTGAATAAATATCTGTGGCGATGTGCAATGACTGAAGAATATGTCGTTGGTGAAAGGCTTGTAACTGATGCTGCTGAAGTTTGCATCATCGAAATGCTACGAAATTCCTTTATTCTGTATAACATAATCCCAAATTTACATACGATGGTTATTTTTACATTTTTTCTACGATTTATTGAACACTAAATCTACTACGAAAACTCAGAGACGATTCCAATAATTTCGATAAATATTTCGGTTGGATACCAACGGTGTTAAATTAAGTGTCTGCATTTGTTATTATTATTTTTATTTTTTTTTCAAGTATTTAGGGGTTTTTTGGTTATGAACCGAAAAACAAATAACGTTGCCCGCAGTGTTTTATTTTAGTTGAAAAAGTGCTGAAGAAACATGCATATAAAAGCCAACGAACGTCCTTTTTTTAATTCGGTCAAGTTTTCAATACATTTTTCCCCTACTCTGGGAATTTCCCTGTTTCGTCTTGCTCTTTCGTTTTTTTTCTTTCCTTTTTCTGTATTGTTACTGCATTAAGAAAAACAGTCTTTAATATTTGATAGAAAAACTCTAAGCTTCCGATCTGAAAAAGTGCTTCTAGACGACGTTGAAATTTCTTCGTTGGAATGTAATGAAAACGCGTGGGATTAAAGAGCCAAAAATCTCAAGGAGGACTTTTTTTTCGTTGCGTTTCAACGGTAGAAACGTCAACACCATGATTTTGGAAGAAATTCATTTATTTTTGTGGCCAGAATAACTGTTTCTCAGTAGTGATAAATTTTTGATAATATATAATGGAACGTTCCGATGGAAAATCAATTGTAAACATTTTTTATCGATCCATATTCAACTATTTTGGTCTAATAGATAAATAAGTATTGGAAGGTCTAAGAACTTTTTATAAAAGGACTCGAGATTATCGGACGCTGATGGATTTTTATTAAGGAGCCCCCGAGAGTCAAAAAAAACAAATGACTCACAACGTAGAGTTTATTGACTGTACAAACAGTCGAGTTTATTAAAGCTTTTCGTTGGTATGTTAAAGAGATAAAATCGAGGCTGAGTTGGAAGGGCGGGTGATGCTACGAATTGATTGCGCAAAAGAAAAGCAAAAAAAAGGACAGTGGACGTCGACACTATTCGAGGGAATTCAATTTATTCGAGCGATAGCCAAAAGCTTTCAAATTAAATTTGGTCATTGTGTCAGTCAAACAAGCAGAAAATATTATGCGTGCACTTATCGAGAATGATGGGCTCGCAGGCGGTGTATGCTTTTGGCGATCTCCCAAGTTAAGCAGCCTCAGGGAAGGTTAATACTTGGTTAGGTTACCGCTTAGCTATTCACCGATTTGTCTCATCGCTGACTCAGTTTTTCTCATTTTCTTATACTGCTGACCAAACGAAACTCCGTAAAAAAAATAGCTCTTTGTATTAGCCCCGGATTTCCCTTTGCCCTCGTGCAAATGGGATACACATAATGTGTAGATTCGGCAAAAATTGACAACATTCTATGGGGATCCCAATGAAACATGGAAATTAGTAACTTGGGTGAAAATTGGGGTCGAAGTTGTGGAAACATAAAGGAAAACAAAAAAAAAATGAAAAGTGGAAAAAATATGATCTGTGTGGATTTAATTTCATTTAAAAAGAGTCGTAATTTTCTCCTTCATATTTGTAGCTTCGTTGTCAACAAAATTAAAAGTGAAAAGAGTATTTTTGTACAAGATTGGTTTTTGGAATATTGATAATAATAAAAAGTTGGTCGTATTGTTCAAATTCTTTCTTCATTCAGCCTCGAGCCATTTTTATAATTTAAACAGAAAAATGAAAAGCAGAATGAAATAATTTGCAACTATCCAATAATTTTTTGAATATGAATTCATTGCACCAAATGCTCGTTTGATAGTTTTTTATGTACTCGATTTGGAATATGAATATTTTTTTGCGGTGAGTCATGAGAATCGATCCAAATATTCAAGAGTGCTTTTCGGCTGTGGAGACATGCTACCTGTCATCAAACTGAGAGGGTATCGCGGGTGTACATATCGACCCAATAATTCTCTGGTTTTCACCACCTCATTAAACATTCTTATCCTAATCCATTGCTAAACACGTATTGGCCATTCGAACAATTCGATAAATGAACGAATGAAACTCATGAATAATAACAAACAAAGTTTCGTGTGCTTTTGTTATTCAGTTCACTAAAAAAAAGAGACAAGAGTCGAAGGAGTAACAACTTGAAATAATAACATCATTATATTTTTTCGTGTGAAGAACGTTCGATTGTTTCCTGATGTATTTTTTTATGGAATTTCTATTGCGAAAAGTACAACATTTCTATACCTTCAAAGAGTTGAATAAAAAAGCAGATAAAACAGTACGTTAAAAACAATAAATTTTAATGATTTTTTTTTATTGATTCGTTTGTTATGCTGCGGATTATGGAGATAATAATTTCTCTTTAAAGATAAATGGGGAAAAAAAGGTGTAACTGTTGTTATTAAATTGTTAGTTAAACTATTTCCTCAACGTTTTTCGTAGAATTTTTCATTCGTTCAATCCTCTATGGTATACAAAGTTTTTCGACGAGAAAAGATTTCGTTGTCTTATTTTGATTTCGTAGGAAAAATGGCGAGGAAACATGTAAACGTTTTCCCATACATGAACTTATATACTTATTTATTTTACTATATATTAACGCACACACGCACGCGCATATTTCACGATCGAATTGTAATATTGATCGCGTGTGAAAAGCCTATACAGACTCGTATAACACATTTGTGTACTGTTATGTACATCCAGGTGTCTCGTACGTGCAACATAATGCACTTTTACATGCATCGATGTTTGTAAACTCTTGTACATAGGTCGTGATAAAACAAAAGAGTGACGATAAGACCGTCCCTTATTATTTAAAGTAGTTTTATAGCTTCTTTGATTTCCAACCCTTCAACACCCTCGAACCCGAAACACCGGGAAAAATAAAATAAACTAAAAAACAAAAACATGTTAAAAAGCATCCAAAACAAACATATTAAACATATAAAAAATAAAAATTGTAAAAAATTATTAAAAACCTTTAAAAATGCATATCAGAAAAAAAAATAAACAAATCTCAATCACTTATTTCATTTGTTTTTTTTTTTTAATATGAACAATTGATCGAATATTTATGTTTGGAAGACGAGAGAAAAGATGAGATAAAAAAGTCTTTACGCATACAGACGAAACATCAATTTACAGGAGGATAAAAATAGTTGATGTAACTATTCGATATTATATTGAAGACATAAAATTGATCCCTTTTTCAAATACACACTTGATCGGATTGAACGATACTTTTTTGACTTATGAAATTGGAAGGTGTCCTCATTTCATTCTATTTTTTCCCTATTTTTCTTTTTTTCTTTTCTTCTTTACCCTTTAAGAGTAACGATCGAACGTAGGCGAAATATATATATAGAGAAAGGAGGGAGTTGAGGAACGTGTGGGTGAGGGAATGAAGAAGTACGCTATCCGGACAACCGGAACTGACAATCAATTCTTGGCTGATTTCCAATTCGATTGATGGCTCTACGTGGATACTATAGATTTTTCATTGAATTTTTTTCTTTTTTCTCTCTCCTTTAACACATTGTATCAATGTCCATGCATGACGAAGAAACGTACATGAAATCGAATAAAATAATTCATCAAAAACACATAGTCACACTGAGGAAAAAAAATGTTGGATCAAATATCTCATTACGGGGTGCCAATCAAATTATATAATCATAGCAATTAACATTCTGTGAGTATTGAACCCAAATACACTCGTTTTCGAACTGATCAAACATTTATTTTGACCGAATACTCCGACATTAAATCAACGAAATGTTCCAATAACATCAGATGTTATTGAATCGACAGTTTTTTCTTCTCCCAGTTAGCATATAGCTTCGTTTTATTCGATTATGTACTCTTGTACCATTATTTGAAAGACGTTCCTTGTTATTGTTGAATTTTTTTACTCATAGGTTTACGAAATGCCTGCATCAATTTACACATCTCTTCTAACCTATATCCCACCCTCCTATCAACTCCAATATCATCAATCTTCACTACGCCCTCTTTTTAACCTACGCGACATCTTCTTTGTAGGCCAACCATGCATTGAATTAAATCTAGGCCAATAGCAGCGATGTTTGCGATACGAAACACGAAAATACCCATTAAACTTTTTTTTATCTCGTCTCCAAGATATTTTGCAGCACGGAAATATATGCCAGATCTGCGCAATTTAATCTCTTACATTAACAAAAGTTAATGAAATCGAATCAATAACTTTGAGTTTCATTCGTGGAACAAAATCTTTATTAGAAACATTTTTGTTTTTCTCATGCATTGAATGTTTTTTTATGGGATAAATAATTTCATCTTGAACGAATATGTTCGTGGGATTAAAATTTTCGATTTTTTTTTAACATTCATCGCTTGTCGAATCTTTGGAATCGGCTCTATATTTCTAACGGATTAAGTTTTCGGAAAAAGTGAAGGAATTTCGTTGGATTCTAACGGACCGATGTTCAACGTGACGATATTTTTGAGTGTTCTTAAAATATAATGCTTTATTTTTCTATTTAATCTCATTTTTAATATCCCCCAACGTTGATTAGCTCGTTCGACGTCTTGTTCGAATTTCTTTTTTGATCTTATAAAATTTATTCACTTACTGGCTGTGCCAGCGGTTTTACCCGCAACACACCTAGTTGGCGCTAAGGAGTACGCTAGCTTTTGTTATCTCGGAGTTTTGCAGTTGAGTTTTATATATGTATAGAGATGAGCAATGAGAAAAAAATGGCAATGTACAAAATTTTAACAAATTCTCGAAAATTACTGGAAATTTTTTTCCATTCGAAGCTGGGACCCCAGCCACCGCTCATTCTCTTCATTTTGGAATTATCTTCAAATTTGTAATCAGTGTTTTTCATCTATAGTTTTTTTTTTTTAATAACATGAGAAATTTCAAAGTAAAAAAACGATGAAAAATTGAATTTTTCGCTTGGCCTTCCCTGAATAAATAATTTATCGGAATGTAATACGGCCTACAATCTATTTTGATACATGGGCTTCATTCCTGCTAAAGATTTATCAACATTGGTTTAGTAGTTTTGGCGTAAAAAGCGGCCAAACACAATTTTGCAGTTGAGTTTTATAGATACAGAGATCTGACACTGTATAGAAAGACTCGGCGATCTTGTCCCGCTTAATGAATCACCAGCTCGTGTTTTCCGGATGTCGCCTGAAAATGCTAATATGCTAGAACGCAACGTTCACTCATGTGGCTGTATTTATCCGTTTGTATACGCGTCTATGAGACTGTGTCCCTCTGGACACATTCTGTGCGAGCATCAAACGCACGCACTACGTGTCTTAATGAGTGTCGTTGATGCACCGTATGCAAGTTGCATGCACGTTGGTGGCGACGTCACTCGTTGTGAGACGAGAGATAGAAAGAGATAGATAGAGAGACATAAACAATAAACAGTATATTGTACAGGAGAGATAAGGTGACGTTTAAAAGGTCCTGCTGTCATGGCCTGTTCCAATATTTATTATTTTTCGGAAATGCTTAGATTATTTGAATGTTTTTTTTTCTCCGCAGTAACTGCTTATGTTAAAAAATGAAAGTATTGAAATGTCTGTTCGTCGAAAGCATGTGGGCAACTCTCAAAAATTTTCTGGGCTACTTTCTAGAGTGAAACTTCATTTGTGCTGTTAGTTTTGTATTTTTTAATCGCCCAAATGTGTTTCTCGGCAATCCTTTTATCGATAGGTTACCAATGAATACATATAAACATCAAGCTTCGACGAACTCGAATGTTCTATTCGAAAAACACATATTTTTGCTCGATGACGTAAAATAACAAAAAATGTAACTTTAGCGCCGCACAATTTTTGTCATTAAACACGAAATCCCTATAAATAGGGAACATTCGAAAGATTCCGTAGCGTTAACGCAGATACAGTAGTCGACAAATGTTTGCCAAAAGTATTTAGGACCGAACTTGGGAAAAATGTGAGCAGCAGTAGATTTTTTGTACCCGTCATTATTCAAAGGATTCGCTTTTCTTCGGCAGTTTGGCTAAAGTTATCCTTACGGCTAAAGCCGTAAGAAAACGACTTAACGATAGAACTACCTGAAGTGAATATTTTCGACTATTGTGTACCTTATTTTTCAAGATTCCGCCTGATGTATGAACGGTTATAGCGGTTCATGATTATGTGCTAAAGGAAAAAAAAATAGGCCGAGATATAATGAATGTTTACACATTTCGGGAACGTAGAAGAAGTAAATTTGAGGACTAAAGTTGAGGAAAGTCATGACCCTATTCATTTGACCTGGAATGACACATTTGTCGTGGACAATGATGAGAACTGGCTTCCACGCAATACCTGATGGCATAATGGATTAAAATTCGTTCATGGGCAGGCTTCATATGCCCTTTTGACTTTGAGGTCATTCGTGCATTTGTATATAGTTAGATATGTATAGACATACGTATATTCAGTGAAGTGAAGGCCTCTTGGCTAGCCAGAGACTCTCGAGGTGCTCGCATCTCTTGTTCCACAATGTGTATACATACACGAGAGGGTACACAACGATGAGATGTGTATATATGGTCAACAACCACATAATTACACATCCGCTTCACCACGAGCATTCAATTACTCGGTTTATAGAATTAGCCGTGCTAATCTCTTCAACCCCGCAATAATATATGATCAACGTGTAATATAAAATGAATGAGAAAATAAAAAAATGTATATATATTAGCCTAATAATAGGCTGAGAACGATTTGGAAGGATTCGTAGCAAGTTTTTTTCGTTCCTTCATTTCAACGCGTTTATAAGATTTTACAGCAAAAATGAACAAAAAAAAAAAACAAAAAACAATTCAGAAAATGTTCCAATTGCGTTTGAAGTTGAACGAGGTTCAATTGCCATAGTATAAACAAAGTAACGGCAAATGATCAAATACAATTTTTCCAAGATCATTTTTTGAAATTTGTGTTAATCTTCTCGAGCGTCGTATTATAATGTGTAAAAAATTAGAGAAGGTTTCACCGTCGGGTAATCGAGATATTCAGTGTTTAAAATCGCAACTTTAACATGAGGTCTTATGGGAAGTGACGAAAAAAGACAATATTTTACAACTAATGACTCGATTTTTAAAGGGTCAAACTTTCTCAAATTTAACCCACGGTTGAGTTTGTTTGTTAAAAAGATTCACACGAAGTTTAAACAATTAAACTTGAAATTCATCGAACGCATGAGAAACGATTGAACCCCTTTAAGTGCTTTTATTCATTTTCAGGTCGTATACAGATTATGCACATATTTTTTAAAGCTTATAGCTTAGTTTACGTTAAGATAATAACATCGCACAAAAGGTCGTGGTGCTTCGTCGCACAAATTCCTCGATAAAAGAATCTCCACGAAGTATACGCGGGTTGAATTTTAAAGTCAGTATTAAATTGCCATTATTCCCAACTTCGTAGCATGCACATATATGTTGTATGGAGATGAAAAATTTGCAATTTCCTATTGCATTGTTTCTCTTATATGTTTTGTGCAATGTATGGCCGTCGTCATATTCGTCGAGTCGATTTATCCGTAGCAGGTGTCGATATGGGCTTCTTCGTGTGTTTCATATACGTTTCATTGATTTTTCTCATGCATTCGCGCGTATCACTGCTGTACTACTATATTTATGCAGATGATTTTTCTCAAACTTGTCTCTTCTCTTTCTACCAATCTCCGAGTTTGAAAATTCATTCCATAAATCCAATTGTTCACTGGCTCAAATGGCACACACATTACTTTTAAAGTGTGAATACAATCCACATTTTATAAAATTAAAATTCTAATTAGGATTTGAATCGTGTTCCAGTTCGTGCTTTCAATTAATTATTACTCAATGTTATGCGTAATTATTATTTCCATTTGTTGTACTTTCGTCCGCGTAAATTATACTCGTTCGTTTATAGACTATATATTTTGTCAGCTGAAATGAGATTTAGTTTAATCTATAAAAGCCTCGCAAGTACAAAAATCTCATTAGTTTATCTCTTATTTCAAGATCGTTAGCTTTTTTATGCTTGTAGTCGTCTAGACGTTCTGTTGGTTTTTTATTTTCGCTCTTGAAAGCGAATGAAATATAGGAAGGTGAGAATAAAAAGCAAGAGAAACAAAGATGATGAGAGACGAAGATAGAGAAAGATACAAATGATTTGAGGGAGGAGTGAAAAACTTCATTTTTCGCCTCGTTTCTGTGAGACAAGATGAGAAGAAATAAGGAGATCTGAGAAGGCATTAGAACAGCGGGATAGAGGAGCAAGCCTCGAGGCCAACTTATTTCGTAGTGTGGAACACTCTCGTAATTATTTTTTGCTTAAAGGCGCAAGAAAAGGAAGAAAGATGCTGGTGCTGAAAACGCTTAAACGTAGAATATATATTTATGCGGATAATCCATAAATCGTTGCAGACGGACTGAAAAAAAGAAAGGGGTTGGTAATAGTTAAAATAACTTTCAAAAGAGCTGTTTTATTAAATCTGATGACGGTAAACTGGAAGATGGCGAGTGCAGCAGCAGAGACTCTGGCTGCCTCCATCACAACGGTTTCCTATTATTTTTCCATTTTTTTTTTCCTCTCGCCCGTTAACGCCTGAAAAACAATTCTGTTGTTTTCCTTAAGACACTGATAATTCTCTGTTTTTATCTCTTGTTCTATTTAATTATTTAATTTAATTAATCTTAAATTCAAGTGATTACTACAATATTTCAGAAACAGGCACACACACACGGACACAATCTCTTTGTGTGTATTTCTTTCCATTTCGTTTAATCATTTTCAAATTACTTTTCTTTCTCTCGACTTTGTGCCTCTCGGAACACCGAAAAATTAGAGCAAATTATATTGGCTCCCCAATATAAGGACAAATTAAAGCTATTTCACGTCTCAGACTTTTCAGACGTCTATTTTCTCCCAACGACATTTTATGTTAGAGTTTTTTTTTGTCTCTCATGCCATGGAATTACTAAGCAAAATATTTGATTGGTGTATTTTTTCTTAAGGAGGTTTGATTGTTTTTCATGCGCTCGCCAAATTCTAAGTTTAATTATTTAAAATTCGTATGAATCTTCTTAACAATCAGACTCTACTGTGGGTAAAATTTAAGGAAGTTTGACCGTTCAGAAATCGAGTTATTAGTTGTAAAATATCGTCTTTTTTCGGAATTTCCCATAAGACCTCGTGTCAAAGTTGCTATTTTCAACACTGAATATCTCGATTACCAGACGGTGAAACCTTTTAAAATTTTGTACAAATTATAATACAACGCTCAAAAACATTCACTGGCAACTTTCACAAAATTATCTTGGAAAAATTGTATTTGATCATTTTGCTGTTACTTTGTATATAAATTTATGATTATGGCGATAGAACCTCGTCAAATAAATCAAAAGTTATCGTGCGAAATGGATACACAGTGATAAAGTGAATCCATTCGATGGCAGATAAGTTGATATCATGTGGAGGATATAATCAATCGCGTTTTTCTGGTAATACTCGTTACGAAGATCCATTTGTTCAGTTGCGGTTTAAAGATTTTGGCAGATTTCCGTGATATTTATCGGGCAGGTAATGAGGAAAATAATGAACTGTTGAAAATGACAGCTGGGTACAAAATGAGAGGGCCGGAGAAGACTATTTAGAAGTTTTTCGGGCTTGATTAAAGTGGCTGTGTGCATAGAGATATGCTGTTCGCGTTGGTATACAGTTGGCAGATGATCGTCGTAGTCGGTAAAACGGGTGTTCAAGTTTGTGTGTTGCCACAACGCGCACCGATGTGTATTGCTTGTCCGAGCCTCTCTGGCCGCAGGATAAAAAGAAAGAGAGAAGCTCCCAGTTGCATTGGCCATGGACAATAAAACCAGCGGCGCCCGACCTACACGGGAACGAGCTTCTGGAATCCGGCCAGAACTCTGCTGCCGATCTTCCTCCGCGAGAGAAAAAGACAGTAAACGAGAGAGAAAAATATATGAAGAGAGAGATACAGTCTTTTGCTATGCCGCTTATGTCTACCCACCGTGCCGTTTGTATATATATAATAACGGTTGTGTCGATTAGCGCGTGCGAAACGGCCCCCGCATACTTATGCGCCACACTATGCGGCGCGGTATATTAAGTACCAGCATAGAATATTCGTCGATGCATTTAATTGACCGTCAAGAACCCAATCGTTCCGCAGCTTTTGACTACTTTAGATAAACCGATCGCGTACACTTATTTATTGAGCTTTTTATTAATTCACAACTATTCAGAGCCCTGGTATTTCAGCGATAAACGCGATCATAACGCATTGCCATTGTTTTTCTCTTGTCATTAACATGAGGCCTTGTGGGAAGTTACGAAAAAAGATGACGTTTTACAACTAATAACTCGATTCCTAAACGGTCAAATTTCTTCAAATTTTACCTACAGTTGAGTATGATTGTTAAGAAGATTCATACGAATTTAAAACAATTATACTTTATCGAATGCATGAGTAACGATCGAACCTCCTTAAACGACACCATCATTTTTTTTTCATCTTCTCTTGTTAAGTGATATTCATTTATGCCTTGGAATGGGAATAGAACTTTTAATTCAATCGATAATAGCAGGACAAAGTATTCCATGACTCTAGTCAATTTTCGCTAGGATTTCATTCAGCTCGTAAATCTTTGAATGTAAATGATTTCAACAATTTTTGCTATCTAAATTTAAGTATAAAGGAATATTTGTGTTCGCAATTCTTTAGCTCAATTAGAGTCTGTATATTTTCTAGATGGACAAATTTAATGCAACCTAAATTCACTGTTGCATGGTGCATTTAAAAATGTCAGATTCATTTTACGTTGAGAAGCTTGAATACTTCGAACTTGGTTTGCAATGATTCGAATGCTTAAAGCAAATCATTAAAATACATACAACGAATTATTGAGACCGTCGTTTGAGTCATATTTTGTCATTTGGAATCGTTGAGATTTCATCTATTATCACAAATGGTGTTAACTATAAAAGCCAAGTGGGTTCGTCCGACACGAAATAGTAGCATGATTGAACATTATCTGTTTCCGGACGTGGTCTGATGATATAGAATCATTTTAATCGTTCGTATCAATCAAGTGTGTATCGTAGTTTGACGATTAAATCTTTCATCCGATTAATCAAATATCCTGAGCTCTTTATCTTGTCTAATCCGTCTAAAAAATACGTTTAAAAATTTGAAAGATGGTTACATTCATAACGGTTCGCTTGTGCGATTATATGATGGAATATTATCGGTACACTTGATTCAACAATTAATCGCAAACGAATTGAGAAATTGTTGAAATTCGACTCAATCACTGTCAAGCATGATGTCATTCTTTTTTTTAATTTTGTTACACTATTTCTCGAACTATTTCGCTTCTATTTGAGCAAGTCAGATATTCGTGCTTAAAGTTTTTTGTGAACTTTTTTTTCTTTTTTTTTAAACGTACTTCGGGTTTCAAGGTATGTAATTTTGTTGTCTTTCTTTTTGATCATTATTTTCATGGATATTTTTTTCACCCTCTGCACATATTTTGTTTCACATGAATAGCGGCTTCGTCTTTTCTTGATATTCTCCGAAATAACCGTATATTCATGCGGAAAAATATATTCTTTAGCTTTCACTAAACGAGAAAACGGCAAGGCTGCAAAAAACAAAGAGAAAAAATTTCTATATTGATTTATAATAACAATGTCGTGAAAAACTGGAAATTGAAACTTCCGAAATTATGTCTCTGAATTTTTTTTTCGTTTTTATGAACAGGATATACGAAGATTTTACTTCCTCATATTTTGAGGATGGGAAATATAGTGAAACCGTACGCATTTCCTGTCCCCATTACGTTCCTGTAAACTATTTTCGCTTAAATGCTTTTTTTGTACGATTTTTTTTTTTATTTTTTTTGCCACAAAAGTCTCGATTTTTTTTCTCCTAGAAACACTATGTCGCGCGTCCATTTTTCTCGGTAGCAAAGAACGGTAATAACATTTAACATTTGTATTGAACTCGACTGGAAATTAGTCTCGGTAATTAAGGCACTCGCGAATCTTTTTCGTTCGAGATGAAGCCTTTTGAGGCAGGTGTGCCGGATAAATTCTTAGCATATCGCTCCAAAGGACAAGTCGCGAAGAGAGAGAGTCCTTCACAAACAGCATCACACGCTGCATTGCTCGTCCCGCGGGCCTCAATCTTTTCGTTTCTATACGTCTTTTATTTCTCCATCATTTCTTTTTCCTTTTCTCTTCTTATTTTTTTCGTTGCATGTCCTCACAACTGGAAGACTTGACGAGAAATCTGCATAAATTTATGGGCAATTTTTTCGTAGGGTTCCTTCAACTCTATATAATTATTACATTCGAATGAAAGGGACTGTAGCGTACAAACTCATAATTTGCTCGATTTTGCACGTCGTCGTATCTTCGAATTTCATATCCTTTTTTTTTTCATTGATGGTTTTTGTTTTTATTTTTATCCTCATCGTGCACCAAAAATGTACGAGCATTTTTTATGGTTGATGCACGTCACAGTGCGAGGATAACGATTTTCCTAATTATACGAATTCATGAACTGAAAAATATCTCGTTAACAATTTCTCACGACATTTAACGTTTGAGGTAGTTCTATCGTGACATTCATATCGAAAAATTGTTTTTTAGTTTTTTTCGCATACAAAATGGCTCGCGAGCATAAGTTAATGAAGAAAAGTTGTTGTAAATTGACTAAACAACAACATACTCCAAATTCAAGGTCGTCCAAAGTAATTTGTACTTGCTGTATAATCACAAAAATTGCCAACATTTTTCTTCTTTGGATTGTTTTGAATATGAGAGACTACCGAAAGTTGTGATTTTTACCAATAAATATCTGAACTTTCCGCTTGGTGAAATCTTCTAAACTTTATTACACGCGTCCATATGACATTAAAGATGATTTATCAAAATTTTCAACAAAATCTTAAGAAAATGATATAACGATAGCTTAAACATTGAAAACCTCGGCATGAATAGCGCCTCTAGAAGCATCATCATAAAAAATCCACTTTTTCTCTATTATTGACTATTGATTTATTTCTTCATCTCTTAATTTTTCTTCCATTCATTTTTTATTTTTATTGGTATTTTTTTTTTTCGCATTATATCCGCGTCTTATATTTCTCCTCTTAATATAACGACGAGTTGCAATATCAACAACGTCCTGGCTCTCTCGTCTTCACAGTTTTCTTTATATCCTAACCCTCTCCTTCCTTAGTGCCCGGTTTTTCTTCTCCCGAACTCCGGGACAGTGCTAGATATCGACGTCAGAGCACTTCGAGAGCACTATTTCTCACTCGCATTTTCTCCTGCTTTTATCTCAAACACCGGTTCTTGTCTCGTTCGTGATCGACTACCTTAATTGCTTTCGCTCGAACAAGCTGTATCCGAGTGTCAGGCCGAGCAAGGGGCAAGACTGAAGGGGAAGGGGTTGCTGTTGTTGTTGCTGTTGTTGTTATTGTTGTTGTTCGAGAAGGGCGTCTGACGATAGGCTGTAGAAAATTTACGAGCTTAAGCAGCAGCAGCAGTTCCCCGACGATGGGGAATTTATCTCACGTGCGCTGTCTGACACATGAGTGGTCCACGCCACACACAGACACACATTGATGAAGAAGGGACGAGTACGGGGAAAAAAAGAAACGAGGAATAAAAAAAAAAAAACACCCACGAGATCCTTCCACAAGATGCTCTCGTGAAACCGGGAATATTGGAGGCGTCTGTCACGGTGTTTGCTGTCGTGTTCAACTGAATTTTCATACGTGATTCCCGCAGCTAAGAAAAACTACGAATAAAATGCTGAAAACAAAAAACAAACGATAAATCTCGGGTGGTGTACCTTCCGAGATCGCATTATTTTGATGGCGGCAACTATGTGACAATTTTGATTTAAAAAAATTCTGATCTTTTTTCCTTCCTTTGGAATTATATTTTTTCGAATAGTTTTCTTCTTTTGACAGCCCCTCCATTTTTTATTCTTCAATGTATTTTATATTCATCAACTCCGAGTTTCATGGAGGCCTTTTTTTTCTTTTCTACCTCCTGCACACAAAAAAATTTGTTTCCACTATTTTTCGCCCTTGTTTCGGAATAACTCGAGAGAAAACTTTGCAATTTCCTGAGAATCTAAATTTGTCAAGAGAATAACTGCCTGATATCTTGTTGATTGCTTACATTTTTCGATCACTAAAAATATATATATTAATTATCCCTGGATTTTCATTATCGTTTGATCATTTTCATCATTTTATTTACTTCCACCTCAAATTAAGTTGATGGATGTTGTCACCCCCATAAGATGATTGTTCTCGCGTGATAATTATAAGCCTATGATGGATCAGGAAACCCTTATTCATCTCTGAATTGTTTGCTTCTTCATTATCTGCCCGGATGTTCTTCAAATCATCGAAGGGTTCCCGTATATCAACGGATTCGTTTACAACTCTATATGCTGCGCAGTATCAGCATTGAAAGAGCCGATGAAGTTATCCATAGAGCGTTTCCATTCGGAAGCTTAACTATTTCCCAAAGTGCGCTAAAAATATATTGTTTTAAGGATTTTCGATACATTTTACGGAAAGAGACGTACTTTATTGTTCTGATTCTTTTACAAAAATGACAAAGAATCATCCGATATTACTTTTATTTCTGATAAGATGATGAAAATCATCTAATTGACCTGAAAAATTCGGACATACACTCCATAAAGTCTACGAAAAGAATTGAAATTATTATCAGCATGCACGACGAACAAAAGATCGACTCTGCCCATGCTTCGTCTCGCTAAATGAATCTTTCCCATTTCTTCGTGGCCGGTGCGTCTGAATATACTGTCGCGACGTTCTTCGTTTATGACCAAATATGGCATATACACGATCCGTGCTCGTCCGGATGATGGAGGCTCAGGGCTATATAGCTAACCTAATACTACTAAAGCGAGACGATCTGCCAGAATCGCACGACTCCCGTTCACTTGTGCACGTATGTAAGGATTCTCGATTTGCCCTTCGTCGCGATACGCTGCACTTTTTTTCTGTTATGTACTCATAAACGACGTACAACTACTCAAATGGCGTATCTCGAACCATTTGGGGGTACAGAGTCGTTGATGTTACGCCTTTTTTTTTCATCAGCTTTCCTTGAATGTATCTATGTGTGTATACGCGATTATTATGTATACACTTATACAGAGATGCCTGCACGTATTTCATCCGTTGCTTTCTTTCTCTTGTGCACGCTTCACAGCGTTTGCTTACGTACCGATATCAGGAATGCGACGATCGCGATGTTTTTCGATTTAAATGGTCAGAGCGCCCGATGCCCGTTGCTGATGCTTATTCGCAAACAACGACTCTCTCGCGCACTCAAAACACTCTGCAGAAGCACCTGAATACATGCTTCGAGATACCGATCTCTGTACATCCATCCGCGATTATCAATTAACTAATTTGCTGAACGTCCTCTTTCCCATCGATATGGATACTTTCGTATATACTAAGTGCAACATTCGCGTACATGTATGCATTCACGATTAAGATCTAGAAGATTGGCGCCATATAAATTGCTCGAGACTTGATTTTCTCAGTTTCTCTCTCTCTCTCTCTCTCTCTCTCTCTCTCTCTCTCTCTCTCTCTCTCTCTCTCTCTCGCTCTCTCGCTCCGCCTTTGGGTGAGATTTTTCTGTAGCGCTGTTGCTTTTATTGACAGTACTGATAAGATGAACCGTGAAAAATTTAATAGAAAATTCATTTCAAGGAACGTTGTTTGATTCGTTGAACGTTTGTGAAGTCAGCGAGTGTTAAGGAGGATCGATCGTTTCTCATGCGTTCGGTAAATTCCAAGTTTAATTGTTTAAAATTCGTATGAATCTTCTTAACAGTCATACTCAACTGTGGGTAAAATTTGAGCAAGTTTAACCGTTTAGAAATAGAGTTATTAGTTGGAAAATTTCGTCTATTCTTTGTGACTTCCCACAAGACCGCGTGTTAAAGTTGTTATTTTAAATACTGAATATCTCGATTACCAGACTCTGAAACCTTCTCAAATTGTTTTACATATTATAAATACGACGCTCAAGAAGATTAACGCAAAATTTCAAAAAATTATCTTGGAAAAGTTGTATTTGATCGTTTTGCCGTTACTTCGTATATACTATGATGATTATGGCGATAGAACCTCGTCAATCGATCTTTTACATGGGGGGGGGAAATATATTTTTTTAGCCACCATATACATTGTTATATTTTTTGTTACATTCGTTTGCTACTTCCGCCTGCTAGAAATGTTTGAATTAATGTTTTCATCGATTTTTAACTTTTGAGGTTAGGTTTGCGGTACTTGACACATCGCAGTGCTGCGGCGTGTAAGGATATCACAGCTTCGGTAACAGGGTAAAGAATACTGTGGCCAGGATGATAGAGAATCGTGAAGAACTTTAGATGATGAACAATGGGAGTTGCATCGTATTTTTCAATTAAATGATACGTGCTTGACTGATTACAAAATAGCATCATAATATTTTGTGTCTCAAAGTTTCGTCATGGGATTTTCGGCCATTCATTACTTCTCTGGAGGCGTTTTATAGTTTTTATTCAATTCCTATAAGTACAGAGGTCGCACGTTGTTGAACTGGAACTTTGAAAACGCAATGAAAAACGATGGAATATCTGGTTAATTCTTTGAGCTTTGAGAAAATGTGTGTCCGCAGGATTTTCTGGATGGTTGGTCACCAATTAGCGCTCAAACTACGCTCGTAAAAGCACGTTTTTCTCGAGTTTGAGGTCAGCGCAACAAAGACCGCAGCTAAATCCCTTGAAAAATCGTTGCAGACCACAAAAACATGTTTTATATTTTTTTCCCCCTACCCGTGTTTGCAACTTGGTGGATGAAAGGGAGAGAGAAAGAGAGAGAGAGAGAGAAAGAAAAAAAGATGATATATGATGGGTTGGGTTGAGTGCCCCGTTTTACAAACTCGGTTCTGTACGTTTCTACCCTTTATGGGAAAAAAGGATGATCACATCAGATTCAGCAGACTGCTTATAGCTTTTTATCCCCCAAAGACTGTGCTCTGTACGAAGTTGCATTGCTATCGGAGCTAAAGCTATATCATATTTTGAGCTATTCTATGGCTCAGTCGAAACACACGTAGCCGTTTTCACTTGCTTTTTTACTACAAAGATAAAAGATGTACGAGTATACATTTTTTTTTTAGAGCAAATTTCTTGTTGAAAATAAAATTTTGAGATCAAACCATCGTATCTCGACGATTTTTTCATAATACTTTGTATTGGAGTCTTATTTATTGCGGGGATGAAATATTTTCAGAAGCTTTCTTTATGAAAAGTGTGGTGAAAAAAGAAAAAAAAAGGTTTTGCAACAAGTTTTAAGTTGACATTTTCGTAATTTACTTGGATCTTTTTCACTATTTATTGAAACATTTCGCCTATTGAAGCGTTTTGGGAATATTCTTCCCTAGAAATCGCACCTTGTTCGAAATTGAATACGGCATTTATTATTTATTCTCAAAGTTTGCGGTACGTCTGACCTTTGAATAGCAAACGGGGAAGTTATATTGAACTGTCAAAGTAAATTGAATATTTGTTGAAGAACAAATTCACGAGAAGATCGTTATAGAAACGGTACGATATTCATTAGTAGTGAGAGTTTTCACATTATGATAATGTGACACCGTTACCGAATATTAATCGAGATTATTATCTAGTTTATTGGGTTTCCCCGATAATTATAGTACATTTTTTTTCCCTTAGTAATTGATTCATTTTATCGTAGTAAAAATTGCCCAAAATTAAAAGTGATCCTCGATTTTTATTTTCCACCGGATCTTCTAGTCTCAACTTCCTGTCTTCGTGGAGAGGAGCCAGAGCGAATTTTAGCCACAAAATAGGAGAAAACTGACTGTTCCAAATAAATTGTACTTCAGGAGGTGATCGTTTCTCATGCGTTTAGTAATTCCAAGTTTAATTGTTTAAAATTCGTATGAATCTTCTCAGCAGTCATACTCAACTGTGGGTAAAATACGAATATGGGAAGTTCAATAAAATACCGATTTTAAAAACCGATAGCACTTGTGATTCCCGTTTAAAAGCGTATTTTTATTTCATGTTCAGCGAACGAATAAGGCGGCGAAAGAAATGATTGTAATTCTTGCTTGGAGTGTTCTCCAGGGTGTTAGAAAAAAAAAATGCACACTGCAACAAAATATTGTCAAATAATTGGCTCTCAGCGAGGCTAGCAAACATACATCACGTGCAGGATTGGAGTCACTTGCTCGATATAATATGTCACGCTGGTTTTTGCCTCAAATAAACGAGAATACTCGTTTCTCCTCTCGTTTTTTTTTCTCTTCTCCCGTTCTTGTTTACGAGGCGGCACAGTAGTGTACAAGAGAGATGTACACGAATTTGGGCGGGAATTGTGCGGAGGAATGAGAAGAAGGGGAGAAGAGTTGGGATTGGAAGAGAAAAGGGATGGAAACCTGAAGCTTCCTGAATTCAGGGTGAAATTACACTCTGGAGTCGACGGGCGATCGATAGCACGCGCTCAATGGAATATATGTATAGAAAATCATGGGTACAGCGAGTCCTGTATCTTTCTGCAGGGCCACGTTTCCATGGAATATTCGAAATACGGTCCCATCGTTAGGGGTTCTCTCTCACTTTTCCGCTTTCTCCTCTCTCTCTCTCTCTCTCTCTCTATCTCTCTCATTGTCCGTGCAATAGCATAAATTTCACTGTACAACGAAAATTCACACACAAGATTTAACGACACGGTATTACCACAATTGAACTTGATGCGTCAATACATATTCAGCTCATGTGCATTGGAGCATTGATGTGGTCGTTTTGTGGGCTTGCATTCAACGTGATCTCTCTTTCTCTCTCTCTCTCTCTCTCTTTCTCTCTCTCTCTCTCGCTTGGTATGTGTTTATTTATATGATTTTCCATGAAAATATTCATTGCTCTGAAAGATATAGAGTAATTAGTTTTTTTCGTAGTTTCTGAACTTGTTGAATGCAGTACAATAAGACGAGATTTTCTAGCCAGAAAGTCAATGCCTATAGACAGTAAAATGCGTCTGATAACTGAGAGAAAAATGTTGTACAGATAAATATAAACAGGGGGCGGGGAGGGGAGAGGGGGGGGGGTGTAACATCGAGAGTGACAGAGAAACAAAGCGATGAAACTCTTCTAAGTTTTAACTCTGTGTGTTCCTCTTCACACCCTCTCCATAGCAGAGTGCTGCCTGGATGTGGGATGATTGTGGGATGGTTCTACATGACAACAAAAATGCTTAGATATCTTGTCTGTCGTTGGTGAAAACATCGTTTCGCTGATAAGAAACATCTCTCTCGGTTGCAGATGATAAGAAAAATATCGTTTTTGCTACTGATGCTCTAACGCTGCTGCATCTCACTTACAAAGTCAATATTCGTATGTACGTGAACCACATGTATGTAAACCACCACTGTCGTTGTATTTACATTGTTGAATGATTGCAACGAAATCAGTGAAACTATACTGAAAAAAATTCCTTTCACTGCCATACGGAAAAGAAGAAATAGTTTAAAATACAGGGAGTACACAGCGCGCATTGGACTCGAGCGATTGTACAGCGATTTTTATACTGAAACACAGTGCCCAAATTACAGTGTAGTCCAAAGTAAATTTCAACGGTTCAATGATCATTTTTACTGAAAACAACGATTTATTATTCACAATACCAAACTGTGAATAAACTAGTGTAACTGCAGAAATCACAGAGTGCACAGATAACGTCACGAACTGTCGAAAGAAGAGTAAAAATGCGACACTGTAAAATTGAGTGAATCGCTCTTTACTCAATTCAGTTTACACTGTAATTCTGGCAGCTGCGTACAGTATGAAAATCAGCGATCTCATGTGAATTTGACAATTAAACATTTTTACTTGGGAACATTGATGTATTGACAGTACCGAACTGTAAACAAGGCAGTGTAACTGTGAGATACTCAGTTTGCAGAGGAAAATTCATCATTTTTGTAGGACAGAATTTACATTACTCTGTTTTACTGTAAAATGAAACGTGGTACACTGTTCTCTTTTACGATTTATGTTGTGATATTAACCGTTTTTTTTTTCCGTGCATGGTAGAAGGAAAAATTTCTTGTTTGATAATGTGGACATAGAATTGAATTAGTGTTTCTGCTTTCAACAAATACTTCGTAATTTCTGCAGCGGAAGTGTAGCGGATACATACATTCCAAAAAGTGTATTTGGAAAAATTTTGTTTACTATTTTTTTTGAATACTCATTTTACAAGCTATTCGTGCAATTGTTGGACAAGGGTTTAGAGTTTTTTTTTAACCGCTTCATTTCACAGTTTATGTTCTCATTCATCACAAACTTCCTTATACAGCGTTTGGACCGAAAACGTTTTATTCAGACGAACTTAACAATAGTTTTTCATACAATTTTCTACAAGACTTAGGATCCTAAAGTTTTTATATTCTTATTAGCATTTTTGACCGTGTGTTTATTTGACGTGTATTCAGCCCCGACTACGTATAAATACACCTGCTTTTCGGATATTATCTTCAGTTGGCATAATTCGTTGGTTTTGGGGGGGACCTACATATTACGGTTGCCGCGTTCATATCCTTCAAACGCTCGTAAAAACTATATATCGTGGATTCTCTCGTCGTGCTTCCGAGCCCAAAATTTACGAGTGCCCGTACCTTCACCATGCCAGACTTTTGGTTAAACTTTGTTTAAGTAAGGGGACTTAATTCTCGTTTTCCTTCTGGCGAGAAATTATACAAGGCCCCGTTAAACTTGATAACCATGTTCTAATCAGACATGCCCTTATATCTTTGGCTTCGTACTCGTCGTATTGAGTTTAAAAAAGTTGCCTCGCGCTTGAATTACCATCACCACGAGGAGCGTTGACATTGTTGTAACGATTTTTTTCACATGATGCCGCGGTACTTTAAAACGAGAACGCGGCTGAATTTGCTTATCGTTCCTTGGAGCGACATGGACTCGGAAGCAACGGGGAATCTCCTGCGATAGCCTAGAAAACCTTTTTTTTGCTTGTTAATCGTTGAAAGTGATAAGAAGCTCTGAACACACTAATACGGTGACAATTTTTTAGAAACAAAAATCATTCGAATTCTTTGTAACAATGACGAACATCCTTGTGTACAAGAATTTATTATTGACAGCTGTGTAGACGTTCGGAGAGATTTATAGAGAAAAAGACTTTGCAGTGTCAACTTGCTTTTCAAACGAAACAAAAAAAAGGTAAAAGACTGTGTAAGTTTCAGTTTCGACAAAATATTCAATTGAAAAACGGTAGAAATATAGTGCGTTTCCTTTAGTGCCACAGAATATCCTTCGGTTTGACAGGAAACATCAAAGGATGCAGGATTGGAGCGAAAATCGAATGTAAAAAAAGAAATAAAGGCTCTTGCGTACGTTCCATCGCCATTTTTCTATAGCGGCTTGTGTACCACGTTTGCGTTGCCTTTTGGACATTTTTTTTTCTTCTCTCGAGGACAGACGATCTTTCGCCTTCAGATGATTTTTCTTCGATTTTTCGTTGACGCACATAACTGCGGTGTTTTCTGCTTGCATGGCTTTGAAAAGTCCTGTCGGAAAGATCGTATCACGCGCGCGAGTGTATGAAATAAGTGTGAGAAAGAAAGACCGAGTGAGTTGTTGTATAAGAGTGAAAACATCCACCCACCCGAATACTCAGACACGTATACAGCACGGACAAATGGAAAAGGGAGACGTGTACAGATACGAAGTTTTTCGCAAGTGCCTGGTCTGTCTAGTTCGTTTGTTCGGATGCCTCTCATGAAAAAGGTAGACGGAGAAGCGTCTCAAAAGCCTCGTCTATTTATATATATATATGTACACATAATATGTATATAAAACTCGGAGAAACAGGCCTCTCTCGCTTCGTGGAAGAACTATACAAGGTATTAGATTCCCTTTCGCTTCTCATACCTTGATAAGCACTGCCAGACATCTGTGAGGCGTTTTCGCAGATCGGGGAACGGAGGCAAAGAAAGGCTACAACGTGGCTACAACTAAATGGGGTGGGACGTTAGGCTCTAGACAACCACCAAGTATGAGAGAGAGAGAGAGAGAGAGAGAGAGAGAGAGAGAGAGAGAGAGAGATAGAGAGAGAGAGAGCAAGTGGGACAGTGAATGAGAGATAGAAAAGAAATAACCATGTTGAGTGAACCCCCAGGACCGATAGAGCAATGTATGGAAAGAGAGAGAGAGAGAGAGGGAGGAGGGCTATAATGTACAGTTCGAGTTATTGATCATCCGGAAAGGCGGCAGGTAGCACGGCGGTAGCACAACGTACTGACGCACCGAAGAGAGAGGGTGGTCGGAGGTCGTACCATGAATCATGTATATATATTTACCCCATACAATGATCTTCACGTCAGGTTACTTCTCGGCTGGAAGCACGTAGAATATCGCAGGCTGACCTGTATCATGAAATTTTCATGGTTTTTTCTTTCTCTCTCTCTCTCTCTCTCTCTCTCTCCCTCTCTCTCACTAATACGATGAATTTTATTCAGATCGCAAACTGGCTTGAAACTTGGAAAGTCTTTAACTTTGGTATCGAAGAGTCAGATTTGTGCATTTTTTCTCGTTGATTTTTTATACCTTCACATTTGTTAGTTCCAAGTTTTACTTGATATCGTGGCGATCATCGGAAGCAGGTCAATCATCGTACGTTCGCATGAATTGTTTAAATGGAATCGTTGAAATTATTGGATTTTGTTGGTGCGCGCCATCTGATGTTAAAGTTGGTGTACTTATTTCCACGGTATTATAACTCTAATCGATTCAAGGGCCTCCCGAATTAAAGGCTTTTGGTTAACAGATTACTATACACGTTTCAATGAATTACAGACTTTTGTTTTCATACCATTAGAGTGATGAATGAAGATTAGGTGTTGAGTGAATTTTAACCTATAAATAACTCAGCGCATGGTCGTAATTTACGTACGCGACAACTCGGATCGTATCAACTTTTCAAAATTCGCTTCTCAAAATCGCGATCCGAAACACATGTGCTTTCGGCACACGTTTCCATTACATAGAGTCGCCGACAAATTCGTTGCTAAAGAGAATTAAGGCTCGTAAGTATTTGGATACATATGTCGTATCGTATATTCACCATAAAGCTTCACCCTCGTTTTGTCGTTTGTCAGTGAGCTTCAAAACTCTGCTCCAACTGAACAGAACGTTCTCTTTTTTTCTTTTTGCCAGATTCGACCTCTCGAGTGTCCAACTCTGTCGAATGAATCGTTTGTTGCTGCACCGTATATATCACACGTTGATTTATGTATTTATGAGGGGTGGACTAACTGAGAAAGTGTAGAAGGAGGAACGAGGGACGGAGGCCGGACTGAACGAAAGGAATGAATGGTGGATAGAGAAAGCACTTTCATATCCAGCTGAGCTCTGCATGCCAAACGAGTTTTCCGTTGCAGGTTGTTATCCCGACCGTTTCAGCTGAAACGTTTGCGATTTGAAAAAAAAAAATCTAGGGGTTTTTACCACGTACCAATCTCAGTTTTAGGGAAGGATATACGTACCCCACCGTAGCTCCCGTTTCCTTCGTTTATTTTTTTCTGCACTGAGCTTTAGTTGGATAAATGAGATTTTTAACTCGTCAATTATTATTTTTTCTTCTTTTTTCCTGCTGTGTATACCGTTGGGAAAATGGTGCTTTTACGATGAGCTCAAATAGCTTCACATCTTTCTATATCACGTTATTATTTTAGAGAATTAGATTTTTCTTTAGTTTTTCGTAGTTTGGTTTAAGGGGGATCGATCGGTTCTCATGCGTTCGATAAATTCCAAGTTTAATTGTTTAAAATTCGTATGAATCTTCTTAACAATCATACACAACTGTGGGTAAATTTTGAGCAAGTTTGGCCGTTTAGAAATCACGTTATTGTAAAATATCGTTAATAATAACCTCGTTAACAAAGAAATAAATGGGTCCAAAAATCAAATTGAAATTCTTTTTTGACTTAAAGTTCGATATGGAATTCTAAAAAATAGCAATTTCGTATAAATCATGATACAGACATGTACAAAACAAACATACGATCGAAAAACCAGAGGGACCTCCAATTAAACGGATGATTCTGGTTCGTTCATTCGTAAGCCGTTAAGTCACGGGATTTCTGTCATTCAGCTTGACTTATATAATGTATTAATATATACATGTATACTAAGTCGAGTTTCGAGCTGTAAGCAGCTCGAGATGAATCGGCTTGATCATTAGCGTCTCGCTAATTACGTTTTCTACGTGTCCCTTACACACTTTGACCATTCACGTACTGATGCGTGTATACGCCCATGACGTCAAACATCATCTTATTCAATATAAATAAATATATACCCTTACATGGCTATGTTTATGTAGCTTTGTGAGCTTTTCGGATTATTCATGAGACTGAAATTGCAAAATACGTGCTCCAGAGCTTCGGGCGTGGTTATGACGCTGTTTTCCCAGTTATTACATCGCGACTAAGCCCACACCGTAACCGACTGATATAGATATTCTAACAAATGTGACTTGTCAAATTTTTCTCTTATTTCAACAATGGCAGCCATTTCAAGATATCACTGAATTCCAAAGATTAAGGTATATAGCATCAACTCGTTTGGACGTGAAAGCGATTTGAAGAAGTTGTGACGTCATAAAACTGACATATCGGAGTATATTAGAGTACGGCAGGGCTCACGAGGCTTTTTATTCTTTTTAAAGAGGTTCGATCGTTTCTCATGGGTTCGATAAACTCCAAGTTTAATTGTTTCAAATTCGTATGAATCTTCTCAACAATCCTACTCAACTGTAGCTAAAATTTCAGGAATTTTGACCGTTTTGAAATCGAGTTATTAGTTGTAAAATTGCGTATTTTTTCGTAACTTTCCATAAGACCTCGTGTTAAAGTTGCAATTTTAAACACTGAATATCTCGATTACCAGACGGTGGAACCTTCTTAAATTTGTTTCACATATTATAATACGACGCTCAAGAAGATTCACACAACATTTCAAAAAATTATCTTTGAAAAATTGTATTTGATCATTTTGCCGTTACTTTGTATTAGACGTCATATTTATTCGAAATTTGACAGAATTTGAGTAATTTCTCAAAATTACTCCGGGTTATTAATCATACAACGTACTCCCGGTCCATATCTGACGCCCATAAAAAAATGTGTTACATTAATTTATATATCATTGCAATATCATGAAGACTTACCTACTGTCAAATCCTCAAAAGAATCGAATTACAACGTTTCCAATAGAATGTTTCACTAAAATTGTTTCACAGATGGTGCGAAAACAGTAACTGTAAATATACAAAAAGTGAAAAACGTACGTTTGACGTATTCATATTATTTTATCTTTCATTTATGGATGAACAGACATTTTGTTCTGGTCCTCTTCTGTATGTTTTTGTCTTTGTCTCTTTCATAAATTTTGTTGACTCAACAATTTTTGTTTTCTTTGTGCATCATTGCACAAATTTGAAATATAAAGCTTCTAAATACTCTTGTCCAGCAAAATTACTCATATCGAGTTTTATTTTCCGGACGAGATCGATACTACGAATGACAAAGTTGTCCAATTTCGTAACCATAATATTTACGTAGATTATCGCGTCGATGCTGAAGCTTTACAGTGCCCGAAAGAGGAGTTATGGGGACGGTTGGGTATTTCGGAACAAGCTCCATTTTAAGCAACCACGTTTTTCGAGAATAATATTTTTACTATATATACCGAGAAAAATGCGCCTCAGGAAAAATCTTGATGTTAACGATTTCTTCACTACCTCCTTTCACCAACTGGTAGGAAGTTCAATATGCTTCTGGAAGATGTTCTTATAACATAAAATAACACCACTAATGCTGCGGAATTATTTTTTATTTATTGTTTTTGCGTAAACCCTTCTTGCAGGCTTTTCACGAGCCTATACCATCACTTGAACCTCGCTTTTTATCCACTTTACCGTTCCTGCTCCTGTGAGACTACTCGAGAGTGTTGCCAACAACGACTCTTTCCTAATGCACTATTTTATTGAATTTTCACGATGGCCCAGAGAAATTGTGAAAAATCCAATCGATGTAGGTGGCTATTTTTTTTTACTGGGTTACAGTTATGGTTGGCATCGTGTAAAAAGTCAGAAAAACCTGCTCAACGATTGATATCTGAGTGGGAGCATGGCTAAGCGGTCACTCAATCAAGTATTGACCTCGCCAGAGGCTGCTTCACTTTAGAGATCGCCGAAGCCATACACTGACCGCGCACCCATGGTCAAGCCATCCAATTATAATTATCCATGATGGTCTACAGTCTCATTGTTGATGCCGTTACGAAAACAGAGCAAAATATCGCTTCCGACTGTTAGAAATTGCATTTTATACTGTTTCATTTTGGGATTACTTTTTGGAACGTTATAACGAAGTTCAGAAAACCATAAACTTCCAAATTTAGGGCACGGTGGGTATGAAAGGAGGAAATTGTGTTGGTCATTTTTTCGCCTCGATTTACTCTCTTCTTCTTTTTCAGTTTGGTTACGATTTTTCAGAATTTTCGACCCAACAATTGCCCACAAATTGCACAATTATTGAGTTCCTCCAGATCTCAGCTCATGATCTCAATTTTGGTCTCGTTCCTATTTCTTGTATATTGCAGAAAAATGGTTTTGGAAGTGGCTCCAACATCTATGAAACTTTTAAACGATTCCGAATGAAAGATGATGGGAAATAGCTTCAAAAAGTTCAATAGATGAACTGTTTCAATAGAATTTTTTCTTTTTTTGATTTCTTGGAGCTAAATGCAGAGGCGGAGACAGAATAGCGAGGTCGTTATAGATCGTTTGGATCGTGCATATAGCCGACCGGTTAGCCAAGATTACATTTTTACGTGGATGCTTTCTGTCTAAGCATATCGATGCTTAAACTCTCGGGGTTTTGTGATGTCTGAAGATATAGGTATACCCATCACCAATCGTAAAGATTTATAGGCGTGTATGCGTACATATATGTATATAAATAACTTTTCACTCGTGGATTGATGTCCATTAGTACTTACAATCCTGCAGCGGCGTCATCTCGGCGCTCGCTTTATCTCGATGTCGTTGTGGACGCATAATCCCCATCGACCTCTTCTTTACTCACTTTTTTCCACGTCAGAGCGTGGCACTTCGATTCCGGTTCCAGCTCGACGACTCAACGACGCGTCGTCTATTTATTTTTTTCAACCTATTTTTCGATTTGTCTGTCGACGTTGTCGATCTCACTCTTTTTCTCCTTTCCCTCATTTTCAATGCCCATCGATCCATTTTATAAATATATGTCTATACATCCACATTCCTCTTGGATTTTCTGTACTTTTTACTCCCCAGACTTCTTTCAATTCTTTTTATTTCTAGCGGAATGACACTTTTTTTTTCTAAACCTTTCCACATAATATTTTTAACCGGTATACCATATAGTTTCGATGGATTCATTCTGAAATAAATTTTCCCTAAAACTCAGAGTTTTACTGGTCTCCAAAAAAATTGTTTCTTGCAATAGATACAATTTTTAAATACTTATTTTTGTAACTTGCTCTTTGTTCAAAAAAATGACATTATAAAGCCCTAGCTTTGTATGTGGTCGAGCTTTATATTATTCAATGCAGTGCGTTATCGATGTTTTGTTAAGGGAAACGCCGTTACGAATTTTCAACCAATTTCCAATTTTTTAGTATTTCGATACCATTGTTTATTGGGAAACATCGAAATTTGACAACGTTACAAGCTGTCATGTGGAAAAAAAATTCCTCTATATTGCCCCATGGAAATTTTGATGGAGATTTATCTGAAAATATGGAACACATTCGAATTTTTCCACGATCCATGCAAATTTACCTGGTGCTCTGCGTAGCCAGTCTTTATTATGTTTTTTTTTGTCTAGAAAATAACGATGGTTCGAAAATATTTTCACTCTTAAGGCCTTTATTTTATTCAAGCGGTCTTGAAGACTAGCACTTATAAAATTTCGAAAATGGGCTCCTCCACCGACTTGGCCATTGCAATAATAAAACTTTCTTAAAAAAAGTTCTCCTATTGATTTATTGCTCTCTAAGTTTTCGTCACAACAGATTCAGAGAAAGTTGATTCAAGCAAAGCGCTCTTAAGGTTGTCAGTGCGATTTTTTTGTCATAAAATAGCATTCCAACTGGAACAACGAAACTTACTTTTCGCTCGGAAAATCTTTGTCACGTGAGAAAGTATGTTTACGGAGTAAAAAATACAAAAAAAAGGCAATTTTTTGACTCGTCACATTCGTGTTCCCCCTCAACGCCATGGTATTTCTGGTCCATCGTATTATGACGTTTTTTTCGATTTTCCGAATGAGAAATAAATGCCTCATGGGATCTTCCGTTATTATTATTTTCGCCGCAGAAGCGAATGGGCAAATAAAACTTTTCGTGTTTAACGGTTCATTATTTAGTGACCTTGACCAATATTCGCCTAGTATTCGTGGCAGTTCCATTCCATTAAGCTCGATGAAACACCGCACGACATAGGATGTGATTTTCCGGGCTTGCCCGATTTTCCCCCTCACCTATTCGCCATTGTTCTCAATTGTATCATTTTTCTCTGCATCGTCGAGTGTTTACTTCATGATATAGATATATATATATATATTTATATATATGCTTCCGGCGAATATTCCATTTTGTCAATAAAGGAGAGCCCCGGGAGAACAAAAAACGCAATATCGAGCTTGCAATATAGTTTTTGTACCTATATACGAATCTACAAGCCCGTTAATTGAAGAACAGTAATTAAAAATCGTTTTTACCGTGCTTTGAAGGAAAAATATAGCGATAGGTGTATGTACACCAAACGCTAGGGGATCAACATTCGAAAGATTATATATCTGTAGGTATTGTCTTAAGGTGATCTTTCAGTTCCGTCAGGCCGAGAGAGATAACTAAAAAGCAGGTACACGTGAAGCTCTCGGCCATTGCTTATACTTGGAAAAAATAAAAGTTACGCGTTGTTCTTCGACGAAAGAAGAACAACATGATACTCAAATATTTTTCTAGAAAAATATCAACAATGTCCAAATATAACGAGTATTTTACCGACCGAACGACCCAACTGTCAGCTTAAGGGGTAACATCACTCAAGGAATTTGGAAAAATCGTTTCTCTTTTTTTTTCTGCTTAAACAATACTTTAGGGTCATAAAAATAATGTCCAATGGGTAGTATGGTGAAAAAAAAATTGTAACAGTTTCAATTGTTAATTTTGCGGCCGCGAATCTTCAAAGATTTATATACTTGAGAAACTTTAGACGCGTTTTTCTTGAAACAAAGTTTTTCAAAATGGGCGGAATCGCTGCTCGAAAACCACTCGATTGGTTGCTTTGAAATTTCGATTGCAGCTTCACGATGATATTATCTGAAGAAGTACAAAATTGTTTTTGGATTAAATGAAAACTTTCTTGTTTAGACCCGATTTATTGCAGATTTTTATGTCAAAAACGTGGCATTTTTTTTTTAACTCGTGCCAGTTTTGCAAAAATCGATGAAAAAAATCCCTATGTACTTCCATAGCCAATAACATCTACTGTAGGAAAAAATTATCTTTTTATTCTACCTCTTATACTTTCGGAGTCGTGATTCCGCTGGTTGGGGTATTAAAAAAATACATTTTTGGAGACTGGCTCTGTTGCCGCCATTTTGTATAAAAACTGCAATGATAAAATTTGTTCTCATACTTTAATGTGGGTTTAATAAACCCTGAAAAAAGAAACCCGATCACTTAACTCATATCTTAAAAAAAAAAAATGATCAAAGTTGAGCCTTCTTTACTGTCTGTGGAGTGGGGTGTTACTTCTTAAAAGTACATAATGATTTTTGCTTGCTCGAGAAGTTTTAATTCTCGTTTATTTATTTATCGATAAACTATTCGGATGAGCCCTTGATGTCAATCCAATTTGAATTAAAGAAACTAATGTTTTTTGCATACTGAAATAAATAAGAAAAACAGTTTACTCGGTTAATTCGTATATAAATTTTAGCGCGAAATAGAGTGTGTAAAATATGAACAAACGAAAAATGGTCTCCCCTCATAAATGGCTACTTTTCATTTTGTGGAGATCATCGTTCGTTTGTCTTGCTGTTTGCTCCGCTCCCTTTTGTAATGGTTTCGTAATTACGTTAATGTGGCTTCGAACATTCTGGAAGAACGGTTAGTAAACTGCTGTTTCCCTTTGGCAAATAATTACCTCGTGAATATTAATATCGAACCATTTTATTAATCGTAGATGCGGCACCATTTTTCATCGTCAACAATAAGAATGTTTGAGAGAGACAAATAGTGGAATACGAAAACACAAAAAAATTGTCGAAAATTAATGAATACACTAAAATAATATTTGGATCCTCGTTCCGAATTCACTTTATCAATATTTTTAGTAACGATTATTTAATTTATCAATTGAAGGCGCAGGACAACAAATATTCGGCGATAATCCTCGAGATCGATACGAACATGCATTAGAGTTTCAACGAAGTTTTATTTGCACTCAATAAAATGTGACAGTTGATTCTCACCCTCTGTAAGAAGTTGACATTAATTTTTTCATTCCGTTTTCACTCTACAAAATTTGATGGCTCACCCGGAAAAAAAGAAACAGTTAATATCACAGTATGAAATCGTAAAAAAAAAAACACAGGGTACCACATTTCATTTTACAGTAAAACAGAGTAATGTAAATTCTGTCCTACAAAAATGATGAATTTTTCTCTGCAAACTCAGATTTTCACAGTTACACTGCCTTGTTTACAGTTCGGTACTGTCAATACATTAATGTTCTCAAGTAAAAATGTTCAATTGTCAAATTCACATGAGATCACTGATTTTCGTACTGTACGCAGCTGCCAGAATTACAGTGTACACTGTATTGAGTAAAGAGTGATTCACTCAATTTTACAGTGTCGTATTTTTACTCTCCTTTCGGCAGTTCGCGACGTTATCTGTGCACTCTGTGATTTCTTCAGTTACACTAGTTTATTCACGGTTTGGTATTGTGAATAATAAATCGTTGTTTTCAATAGAATGATCATGGAACTGTTGAAATTTACTTTGGACTATACTGTAATTTGAGCACTGTGTTTCAGTAAATATCGCTGTGCAATCGCTCGAGTCCAATGCGCACTGTGTTCCCCTGTATTTTGAACTGTTTTTCCTTTTCCGTGCGTGTTAGTTGCATGCAGAATATGGTTGAATGGCATACACATACGTATTCAGATAATTTCAATATTGACACAAACAGACATTTGTTTTTTACATTTGCACCGCACTTGTAGTTTTACAATCTGAAAAGTACCAAATTTTTTTATTAATGCGAGCACGTCTTCTGTTTTTTTCTTTCTTATTCCGGCTATACATTCGCCCACTCAATTTTATGACGATGGGATTTACTCGGTGTGTGATTGCGTTGACACCGGAAGGCGCTATCGATGAGACACTGTTGTCATTGTACGTTCTATCGAGAATCGCATTGGCGCGCATACCAATCGGTTTCTCACACTTACACCAAAATACGTAGTAACAGCTTTCTCGCAACGATTCCTCTCTTGCCTTGACAATGGCGCTGCTCCGCGTTTGAATACATTTCAATAGCCGTTCATACGCGTCCGTCCATAGTGCAAAATGATGACCCGGAAAAGATCGGATCTGAAAGCTGTGATTTTGCCTCTGTCTATTCTCGTCAACTCATTCATCCTTTTCTATCTCTCTCTTTTTTTCTCATCACAAAATACTATATAGGGCTTTTTACCCTCCTTTCCGCCATATCTATTGTACTTTTATTTTTTCTTTCCCATATGTTGAAAAAAAGCATTTTTCGAACTTGAATAAAAGTACCAATTCCAAGGCTACATAAAAATGTAATAAATCAACCTTTACCTTAGCAATTTTACTTTTTTTAATCGAAGTTATTTAATAAATCGAGATTCTATGCGCAGTTCCTTATTTATCTATTGAGAGACAGTAAAAATAATATTTTTCGCATCGATCGATAAAAAAATGGTGACTGCACAGCATGATTCCGGTGGCATTTCTGTTGGAACCAATTTTTTGTCGATTATACCGAACAAGAGCCACCGAAGTAAACTCTTTTTTTCTATTTTTGCGCTAACGACGTGGTTTTCCCTTTTTCAGAGGAAAAGTTTGCGAGAATAATGAGTTAATTGTCTATAGTAAAAAAAACTGTGCAGCTGTCCTTATAAAATTTGTTCGCCATTTTCGTGCATTCTCGTTACATTTTGAAAGTTGTATGAGCTACGTTTTCAAGCGTCCGAAAATAAAAACAGTGTCACCTGAAAAAACTGCTGTTATGTAGCCGCAATTTTATTATTATTGATGACTTTAAGGAAATTATTGTTTTTAACATCAATAGTTCGATAGGAAACTGTTGACAGAATTTTGATTCGTTTCATCATTTTTCTACGAAAAAATTGTGTCTTTATATTTTCTTGCACCAAAGTTGCCTAACCCCTTGAATAATATTTGCATCGCGATTGACTATCGTGCACGTTGGAATGAAAAAATCGTAGTGCAAATCAGTGATACATGTAATATACTCTCGTTCATTTCTTCACATAACTTGAGACATGTGTAAGTAAGGGGGCGGTGAGCGGAAACTGCCGCGATCTCACATGGACGTACATCCCATATACATATATTGATAAATGTCATATATACAGAATAATAGAGCTCGATTATCGCTGAGGAGCGTTGTGACGCAATGCATTTCAAGATAGCACACATTGAAGTAGACAATGGCGCGGGAGAGATACGAAAGAGGGAGAGAGAAGATAGAACCGAGACACTTCTCGATAAGATCGATTTTGCTTTATCTCTCCTGCATCCGAGAATGTTAATTCCTTTGGCTCAAACAACTGTCGATTTCATTGTTATTTCATATACTCTTTTTTTATTCAATACGAATTTTGTATATATATATTTTTTTGAAGATATAGGCGTTGATGTAACAAAGTAACTAGATCGTAAATAAGATTCGTTGGTTAAAATGCGTTTTGCATTATTTCAACGATGCTAAAATGTACTTTGTAAATTTCTTCAAATATTACAAGACAGTTTCATTATTACTAACCATCACCATTTTGTCTAGCGGTGCTGATACGATATGTTAATTTGTATTATTGTCTGTGAGTCTTTTTGTGGGAACAAGATATCACTTACTTTTATGTGTTTCTGGTGTAATGACATGAAAATCTACTCCATATTCCATATTTGAGTTGAGTATGATTGTTGGGAAGATTCATACGAATTTTAAACAATTTAACTTGGAACTTATCGAACGCATGAGAAACGATCGAACCTCCTTATTCCTGGCGTCGATAGAGGGAACGTTTTAAGAAAATCCTCATGACTCCAACGAGACGAACGTAATACCAGAAAATGCTGTTGGCCTGTAGGATTATCTGATACAAATGGTTGATTGGCAAGGTTTCGGATACACAGTGAAATATTATGTACAAATATATACGATGTCGAAATATTGTCTGTTCGGCCAAAGAAAACACTAAAAATAAATAGGGCGGTTTGTTATATTTCAGCTAAGAGAATATATGAATGAAAGTTTTCAGACAACCTCGCAGAGACGTGACGCGGTTTTGTTCTCTGGCAAAAGTTTTACGCTTTGTTAACGTTACGACTAAAACTTTTGCACCCAACTACTTTTTCTCTACTTTTTTTTTACGATGCCTAAGTTTTTCTTATTCATATTTTTATTTACGAAATTTTCTTTGCCGACCAAGTTTTGCATGGGTGAAAAAATAATTCTCTTCAATTACTCGACATCATTATGGCACAGGTCTTAAGATTTTTTGAGCCGTCGGAAAATTACGTTTGCCGAATGAAATATGTAGAAAACGTTAGTTTTGTAAATCTTTTTCAGGCGCGAAGTTGTTGACAAATCAAATACGTCATAAACGTTGGATATTTGACGGAAGGGAATTTATTGCATTACAAAAATCAACGAATGCTTCAGAAGAAGAAGAATTTTATGCAATTATAATCTCAAATTTTAGGCTTTAAATATTTTGCAGGTTATTCAAACAAATCGAATATTTCTATGCAGAAAATGTGAAACTACAATGCAATGACACTGAGTTTTACAAGCGGTACGTGTTTCTTTCGCGTCTTTTCGACTATAAAAGTCACTATAAGAAAAGGCCGGATCTTGCGGTACGATGCCAATTAAATATTGTGCGGTTGGATCGTACGACTTCCTGGGCGTAATTGTCTCGTTACCGCACATCTTTCTCTTTTCCTTTTCCTGTTATGCGCGATGACAGAGCTTACTCGCATATACGACATGCAGGCGTGGGAGGTTCTGTGCCACTCGAAGGTCGGGACCCCATGTTTCCTTGAGATAATTATTTAAAATCCCATGAACCCCCGCCGTATCAAACTCTCTTCACCAGAAATATGCCGGTAAATTTTAAATGATACTTTAATTAACAAAATCATTTTTTTTGCCCCGCGAACCAAGCAGGGCTGTCCGTTACGAGCCCTGTCGAAATTTTCCAAATGTGTTGAGTTGTTGTCTTTTTTTTTTTTCAATATCCTTCATGAAGTCTACGCAATCAATTATCAAATACAAAAAGATGGTTTTCACAAGGATAAAAAGATTGAAAAGATTCAGTTTTGTTTCGCTCTTTAATCAGGCAGGGAATCTTGAGCTTCGAATCATTTTTTCACGCGAATTAAATCTAGGAATATAGATGTTACTTCTTTTCACTATCTCAAAAATCATCTCCCAGGTATTTTTTGGGTTCTGAGAAAATATTAGAAATTTTGCGGGATTAAATGGGCAGAAAATTTCGAAATAAGTGTATTCAATGAATGTCACATTTTGATGTCTGTACAGACACGATTGTTACTTTCATTATCAGATCTTCCATCCGTCGTGTCTTTTGTTTTTACGTTACGAGCTTTATTGTGGGTCGTAATAATGGCGGCAGCTCGAGAGAGCTTTTATCATCATCATCAGTGGTCTCGTTTCACGGGTCAGAACCGACCCCATGAATGTTGTTTTTTGTTTTTTTTTTGCTTCGGCAGTCTTGGACGTTTCATCACGCGGACGACCTCTGGAGCCGAAATGGTTTCCGTCCTTCTGGCGACTAGACAATGTCCAATTTTCCCATCAGTCGCGACTCCATCTATCACGGTTATACATATGTAGGCCAATTTTTTTCATGCAAAAAGAACTCGAGCAAGACTCGGAATTGAACGAAAACTGGTTTTTTTTTTATTATTTAAATTGAATTCATTAGAGTATCACAACAGTTGAAATTATTCATTCAATTCAGATTTAATTCAATTCAAAGACTATTTTGTTCTACAATTGTTTGAAATTCTACTACTATTGGATATAATTTTTTTCTGCCAAAACTAGACCTTGCTGTGAATAAAAAAATTATATAACCAGATATATATGAGTCAGTGCGTTAAGGAGGTTCGATCGGTTTTCATGCGATCGCCAAATTCCAAGTTTAATTCTTTAAAATTCGTAGGAATCTTCTTAACAACCATACTCTACTGTGAGTAAAATTTGAGGAAGTTTGACCGTTTAGAAATCGAGTTATAAATTGTAAAATATCGTCTTCTTTCGTAACTTCCCATAGAACCTCATGTCGAAGTTGCGATTTTAAACCCTCAGTATCTCGATTACCAGACGGTGCAACTTTCTCAAATTTTTACAAATTATAATACGATGCTCAAGAAAATTCACGCAAAATTTCAAAAAAATGTCATGGAAAAATTGTATTCTATCATGTTGCCGTTACTTCGTATGTATTAATATGATTTTGGCGACAGAACCTCGTTAACAAACTGACTCAACATCAGGAACTCTATTGAACTATTTTCCAACCAAAATGTACATCGAAACTTTTTTTTTTTCGATAATACTTAATTTACCAAGTTTTTCCATTTTGCCTTGTCCGAGCCAATTCACGTAAATCATGCATTAACATACATATTCACAACTTTTTTTTTTTTTT